>JBBPBQ010000004.1:46533598-46634513 GCA_037974755.1 Cicer yamashitae
AAAAAATAAAAAACACAATATTTTCATAAAGTAAACATAGCTACTTCCCATATTTTCCGATTTCATTTTCATTCTCATTTCAACTAATATATATAAAAGAGTGTAAATCAAATATTTTTCTTGCTATTTACTTATATAACTTTGGAAATTTGGTTTATAAGTACCAAAATATTAAAAATATTATTTTCATTATTTCTAAAATTACATTCTTCATAGTATATATTTTACCTTCTATTCATCTCAATTGTTAATTTAAAAGAGTAAACAATCATTTCAATGTCTAAATGTGTGCGACTTAGGCACAATATTCATTGAAAAAATCAAAATTAAAAAATTATATCTAAATATATTTTTTGTTAATCATTTTAGTTCTCAAATATATCTTTAGTCATTAATCATTTTAATTCTCTATTATGTTTTCGTGGTTCAATTTAGTATATAAAATTACTAACAAAAGAAATATCGAAAATTTATTTATAATTTCAATTCAATCAAAGACTACGATGAGAATGACACATATTAAAAACCAAAATAAAATTTGTGTTTAATTTGTATATATCGTCGATATAAATTTTTTTACACAATCAACTACTCATGACTAATTGTCAAACATTATTAATAATATATCACTTATTCTTAATTGACAATTTAAAAACTCCTTATTTAAGTTCATAAAATGTTCAAAGCAAGGTTTGCCAATGCCATTCACCAAATGATGACATTGACAATAAAAAAAAATTAAAAAAAAATCACCCAAAAAATATGATGAGATTGACATGGCAATTTGGACTTTTCACACAATCTTAGAGTGTTTTTTGAGTATTGGGGTAACTTCCCATTCCTTGTAATGTAATCTTCCTCTATGTTCTCTTTCTCCTTTCAACCCATGAATTCACAACTCCAATTTTCACAACAACCCATAATCCAAAATGTCACCTTTCTTTCTTCTACTTCTCTTGATCTCTTCCTTGAATCTTGGGCATGCACAATCTCAACCCAAAAACCAAGCTTTCATATCCATGTTAATTACCCAAAACGGCCTTGATTTCGTTAAACAATTACTTGTAAAAAAAGCAATTTCCTCCTTAATTTCACTCCAATTACCGAATATTGAAAAGAGTACTAAAATTCCATTAATGGGTAATGTTTACTTGGTGCTTTCTAATATCACAATGTATCGAATCGATGTTCCTTTTTCTAATGTCAAGCCTAAAGAGACTGGAATTTTGATTGTAGCTTCTGGGGTTAGTTGTAATTTGAGTATGAATTGGTATTACTCTTATAGTACTTGGCTTGGTCCTGTTAGGATTTCTGATCATGGTTCAGCAGAAGTTCAGGTATGGAAATTGTGATTTGTTTTTTGTATTTTTGTTTTTAGGTTTTTGTATATTGAATGATGGTGCTTATAGTTCTTGTTTTTAGCTAAGTAGCAAAATTGTGTTGGTAATAGAAAAATAATATTTTTAGGATTTAATTCATATATACTGACTATGGGTGTAAATAGTGTCAATAGATCATAATTGTCTAATTATTAAAAACGTCTGACTTTAATCGTGTATCATAATTACTTATAAAGTCATATTACACTAACAGATTATCAAAATAATCTTTTTCTTTGTAAATTCAATTCATATATATATAGAGATGGTATAAAGATTCTTACACTCCATGTCAATCATAATTGTTGGATCAATAAAAATATTTGACTTTAATCATATCTAGATTAAAAGCCATAAGGTGATTTGTGACTGGTTTGCATTGTATAAAGTTTTAGACCTACATAGTATCAAACAAAATTCATCTCTTTGTTCATAATGTAAAACTTTTTGTGAGTGTATCAAAATTAAACTCATGTTTATGAAGGAGGTTTAGTTTAATTTTTTATTGAACTTGTTGGTTTAGGTATTTGAATTTTAACTAGTTCTCAGGCATGCTTTGGGATTTGAATATACTGTGTCATTTACTGTTGTGGGTTTAGGATCTACCAATGTCGACTCATTTGATTATAAATTGTATTGCTGCACTAAGTATGAATAATATAACTTATATATCGTACTTATTTTTATATATGGTTGATTTTCTTGTGTTGGTGAATTATTCAATATCTGTGATTATTTCTTGTGAATATTGGCTCAAAATGATACCTGTTTCTTGTTAGTATGATATTTGTTTCTGTCTTTTCATTTTCTTCATGAATGTAATAAATAAGGAATTTGATAAGTGCTGTTGCTGGAAAGGTTGAAGGCATGGAAGTTGGACTTACATTGGGATTGAAGAACCAAGAAGGATCTTTGGATCTCAAACTTAAGGACTGTGATTCTAATGTTAAGGATATTTTCATAAAATTGGATGGAGGTTCATCTTGGCTTTATCAAGGGTATGACAATAACCATATTAGATTCTACCTCATTTCATATTTCGCGTATCTTTTGTTGCCTTAGAATGTATCTGGCTTTCCTCTTTTTATGTATAGCTTCATCTATATACCAGTATTGTCAAATAGCGGCTATAGTAGCGCTATAGCATTGTAGTGTAATACAAATTGCTATCGTTCGAGTTACACTATTTAATACAAATTGTTGTCAAATAGTGGCTATAGTAGCGCTATAGCATTGTACTGTAATAAAATTTGAACAAACTGTTATTTTCCGCGATCCACGGTTGACAACATTGCTATATACATACTACATTATCACTTTTATTTGGTAGTATATGATGTTATGGTGTTTTGACTTTTAGTTTTGATTCATATCTAACAGGATTGTTGATGCTTTTGAAGGGATAATTGGATCAGCAGTCAAAAATGCTATCACCAAGAAACTTGGAAAAGGGATTTCAAAGCTTGATTCATATTTGAAGAGTCTTCCAAAGGAGGTTCCTGTCGATGATCACTCTTCTTTGAATGTAACTTTTGTCAACGATGTTTTACTAAGTGACTCGTCAGTTGGATTTGAAACAAATGGGTTGTTTATAGAAAGAAATGGTTCCCTACCTATTCCTAACCTCTTCCATAAGAACACAAAACTTCCAATTCTATGCACCAATTTGTCCAAAATGCTAGCAATCACTTTAGACGAGGCTGTTTTCAACTCTGCATCAGCTTTGTATTATGATGTAAGTTTGGATGTTTGATCATGGTCTTAAACAGTGTTTGAAAAACCAAACTAGATAGTTCAACCAGTTAAGCCTTTAACATGGTTTGGTTATTTTGCTGGTTTGGTCTCCATTTCGAGCAATTTATGATGGTTGAACCATGACTCGGAGGTCTTATCGTTTTGATGTCCGGTTCGGTTTTTAAAACATTAGTTTGAAAGCATGAATTTTCTTAAAATATTTTGTTTTCTATCCATTGGTTTGGATTAGTGTCAAATGAGAAATCGGTTCGATGTTCAGGCAAAGTTTATGCATTGGATTGTGGACCAAATACCAGATCAATCGCTATTGAACACTGCAGGATGGAGATTTATCATTCCCCAGCTGTACAAGAAATACCCAAATCATGAAATGAACTTGAATATATCTTTTTCTTCTCCTCCACTTGTGGAGATTTCAAATCATAAAGCCGGTGCTAACGGATTTGTAGACTTAACGATCGATGTTTTGGAAGAAGATAAAGTAATACCAGTGGCATGCATCTCATTGGTAGGATCTTTGATATACTTAATTAACTTCATTTTTTGTCCTAATCTATGTGTTTGTTTTTTGGACCCGACTTCCCTGCTTTCGGAAATCCTGTATTCAAATTTCACGCATTTGGAACATCGGTGGTCGTTCGATTTATATCAGACAGTTGTGATTCAAACTCAATATTTTGAATTATAAAATGAAAAAAAAAAAGTTTGCATCTCTTTGGACCATCAAATCAAGACCGGACGATCACCAATATCTCGAATGTGTGAATGCGTGTATCTAGTGAATGCAGGAAATCCAAATTCTTGTTTTTGGACTGTTTTTTCTATCACCATTCTTATTCTGAGACTCTGACTACATATTACATTGGTGTTACTATACTTTAATGTTATTATTTTGATCATGATGAATTCTATGATTGTTGATCTTTTAGAATGACCACTATTTGTATATGACACTGTTTGCACAGGTGATTCAAGCTTCAGGATTGGTCAAAATAAATGGAAACAACCTTGTAGGTGCTATCAGATTGGATGACTTTGGAATGTCATTGAAATGGAGCAACATTGGCAATCTGCGAATGTACCTTATTCAGGTGCCTTTATGTTGTATATGTAACGTAACACGTAGAGTTTAATGATTATGTATTGACAAAGTTAAAAAAACTATGCAAACATTCAATCATATCTCATCATAGATTCACGTTACAATATTACTTCTTAAAATGTATATACAATTAATAACTATGTACTAGCAAAAAAAAAAATTATAGTCATCCAATTATATATCATCATGTTGTAATATTACTTTTGAAAATATCTTTACTTACCTACATGATGAAATATAATTGGATATCTGTGTAAAACTTTTTTATGTTTTGTGTTATTGATCGAGGGTGTGTAACGTGTTATCCTTTTCACCTGCAGCCGGCTATGTGGGCGATTATCGAAACCGTATTCTTGCCGTATGCGAATGAACATCTCAGTAAAGGGTTACCTTTGCCGATTATTCACGGTTTCACCTTACAAGATGCAGAGATAATCTTGTCGACGTCGAGGGTCGCAGTTTGCAGTGATGTAGCATATACCGAATCAAATGAGCATTTCGTAAAATTCATCGAGTAGATAAACATTTTTTTTAATGCACTGTAAATATTTCAAATCAGAAATCAAGATGGTAAGTCACCTTGTGCGATCTTCTGTTTTTTGTTACTTGTTTAGGTAATGGGATAACCATCACACCTAGACGTACAGAATATTACAAACCAGTGAAATACATGTGCATTAGCACAGGGCTTTAGATAGTTAATCATATTTAAGTTGAAAATTACTAACGGTTTGTTTGATTGTGTTTTACTTTTTTGTTTTTGAAAACTATTTTATAAATAAATTTCGAAAAACTGTTTTTAAAAAGAAAATTTAAAAAAAAAATCTGTTTGACAACTCTAATTTTTTAAAACAGTTTTTGACTAGAGAATTAAAAAAACGGAAAAATAAAAGTAAAACACCATTTATCTGTTTTGTTTTTTTAGTTTTAAAAAGTATAATATTAAAAATAATTTTACAAAACAGTTTTTAAAAACAAGTAATTCAAAGAAGTTTTTTAATTTTTAAATTTTAAAATACTAAAATAGAGTTTTTAGGATGTGAATCAAACAAACCCTAAATAATTATAGGAATTTTTCAAACTAGTTCATTTTGAACTGGATTAGTGTTTAATTTGATTAAAAAACAATATATAACTTTGATTAGTGATAGACCATCTTCTATCTAATTGATAAGTGAAAAACATTTGTTTAGTATACAGTTTATAAAGTAAATTATAATTTGTGTATTAAGAATACTCATTTTTCAATTGTATTATCTAGTTAATATTATGCACGTTATTCTTCACTTTAAAAATACGATTATATAATTACATCAATGTAAGAGTTATTGATTGTCAAAAAAAATAAAAATAATTTTATAAAATCACAGTCCTCTTTTATTTATCATCTTTTTTTAGTTTGTATGAAATAGTCCTCTTTTATTTATTATCTTTTTTTTAGTTTTTTTTAGTTTGTATGAAATAGTCAACTATAACGATCAATTGTGAAAGGAGGGGAGTAATAATAGAGTCCTATAATAGTTTAATGCATGTGATCATAAAAAATAATAGAGATGTAATCAGAAACCATTAAAAATAAAAACAAAACTACTGAACCAGGTTAAAATAAATACTTCTCTAAAGGTTAAATTTTTACTTGCTGAAAAGTAGTTTCTGTAAATGATAGACACGCATAAAATTCACATTACAACTATTTAGTATTGCTATTTAGTATTGCTTTTTTGTAAATGATAGACACGCATAATCGTTGTGATTCAGAAGTTTTTTAATGAACAGATATTGGTGCTAAGCTTGTGTAGGAGACAAAAACAAAAGCAAATCATTAAAATGGCTTATAGAATAAATAGAAATGTGTTTGAATTCTTCAGGTGTTAAAATAGTAAATGCCTCTATGTGTCACCCCAAACCACCAAACTAGGGGGAGGGGTGATTGGCTTCCTTATTACTCATTTCATTTCAATCCGTTCATAATTGAAAAAGCTCCTAACTTGGTTATAGGTCTTTTTACCATTCACCTCCATTCATTCCTAACCTAAATATGATTGAAAACTAGCATAAGAAATTTATTAATATTTTCGATAGTCCAAATCATTCATGATGTTACAGATGCAAGATTGAAAAGTTTATATCCAACCACAAATAACAATGTCAGTCAAATTATTCATGGAAAAAAGATTGCAGCTATGAGGTATTCTAAACTACTAATTTTCTTATTTAGCCGTTTGAGAAGCCTCAGAAGTCTTCGCTTCTATGGGACATTGGGATACATATGGCTTGAGCTGCATAAAAGACGAATAGTGTAAATCAATAATAGTGAAAGATATAAACTCTAGTCCAACATCAACCCGACATTGATAAATGTGATTATTATTGGTGTCGACGTGTCAGTGTCAATATTGTGTCTGATGTCCATGTATGTGTCAGTGCTTACTAAGAAGGGAGGTCTTCAGAAAGGGGAAGTGGAAGGAACAATAGTCCTCCATCTTGTATGGTTGTTTAGATTTATTATCTATAAAACTAAAAGCCTATATGAGGGAACTCAAAATATATTGAAGGGTTTTGGAAGACTTTAACAAACTCTCAAATCAGTTTCCTCTTTTTTTAATTCTCCCAACAACAAAAAGAAATATTAATTATAAGCACTTACGTCCCTTGCTATTCTGCAGTTAAAACAACAAAGCAGAAGCACTGAGTATGAATGGAAGGTTTTCCATGTAAATGTTGACTCCGAAAACAAGTAGAAAGAACAAGACAATACAGTAATGGGATTAAATGAGTGGAAGATGCAAACCTTAAAACCAGTCAAATCAGGAACTACATAGTTTGGTAACTTTTCCTGCAATACCACATACCCACCTGCAATAATTTGCAGGATTGCATTCAAAATAATGGTATAAAAATGCATTGATATAATAAGCATGTAGCTTAGCAAATTATATTTTATTACATTACAAAATCTAAAATGTGCTTCATGGTTAAACAAAACAGCATAGAAAAGCAACACTGAGTTTTCTACATCAGCCTTGTATAATGATTCTAGTGTTTTATAAAGTCAATTTAGTAACTATGGACATCCAGAACATGAGAAGCAACACAAATTATTACAAGGTCTGCAACTTTCTAAAGTTGGGCATAGAAATGCAAGTAATTTCTTTCAACAAAAGCAAAAATAGATAAGGACTATCAGCCCTCAGAAAGAATAAGTGAAACACAAGTATCTTCAGAGGAAACCAATAAATATAAGCAAAAAAAATCATAACTTGGTAAATATAGTACAATAAATAGCTTTACCACGAAATATGCTAATTTAGAAAATTGCACTGAAAGTGCAATGTCCATAAATAAGGGGGTAAAGTGCATTGACCCCTGAAAAAGACACAAGTTTCACTGGAAAACATTATAATATTTATCAAACAGTGAACCCCTCATCCTTATAATTATAACAATCAATAAGATCCAAATCAGCAGATCCGGTCTCAATATTCTCTATAACCAAAATTTTCAAACTAAAGTTAGTAATTTGGCTAATCTAATCAGCAGACATCATCAATGAAGACAAAGCCCCTTCCTGAAGGCATTCAGCATTTTGATTTTCTACTTGGATAATAATAATAACAACAAATCAACAAACAATAATAATTGGTAACCAGTATGCACAATCAACAAATGAACAAATCTGCCCCAATTGTTCCAAAACAAAATATGGCATGCAATCTAGTAACCCATGGAGTCCAGAGATAGTGATAAAATATTGGACTAGTACAAAAGTGTAATCTAATTCTATAGTTTAAGTTCAAATGCTCCTTAAACAAACAAAAACAGATGAAACAACGACTTCAGTTGAAGAAACAAACCTTTGCGAGTGTGGAAACCAGTGGGCTGGCAGTTCTTTCCCTTGTAGTAACCTCGAGGAGCACGTTTTGGTGACAGAATATCAAGTGACGATGTTCTCTTCCTTCGAAATGCCCTTCCTATTCCTAAAATTAGCCCCAGAGGCATCTTCTTCTATGAGAGACAGAACAAACCAATAATCACCAACTGCGAGCACAGATGCGTCGCAATCAAATAACATAATTTACACATATAATATCACTCATGCTAATTTACACATAATAACGAATAAACAAAAGCATATAAATTTTTCCTCATAACATGATATGCACGTGCATTAAACAGAATAGAATAGCATGTTTAAGTCATAGCTCAACTGACAAAAATGCTGATATTATTAGGTTGGGCATCATGTCTCGGGTTTGAACCCAAGACCTTGCCGGTTGTGTGTAAGTTTCTGGTGGTATTTATATGATCTCATCTACAAACCCAATAAAAAAAATCGTGTTTAAACACGCGCTCTAAAAACACCGATCGAGTCTAGCCCTATGAAAGGATGAGTTATTGATGTGCCAGGCGAGCTCTATGAGGTTATTGATATGAAAATGATGTTGAAGAACACAAACAAATATAATATTATAAATAATTTCATCATATATGAAAAATTGAGTTGAGGGGGGAAATGTAGCTTTGACTGAAAAGAGTTACTGTTGGAATGAATGAAATTGGTTTTCTTAGTCGTTACCAAATGCAAAAAACAATCAATCAAACAGAATGAGTAGAAAGAAACAATGAAGAAATCAAAATGTAGAATATGAATATTTGACGTAAGCAATACTAAAATGATTTATCTCATAAATATACATATACGTTCTGAGAGTAAAATGGGAGAAGAAATGAAGAAGAAAATCGAGCATCATAGTCATAGCAAGAGAGAAGAAGAGTACCTATTATGGAGGAAACGAGGTTGGATGGAATGAGTGGTGAGAGCGAGAGGGAATGAAGGTTGTTGCGAGGAGAGAGAAAGGGTTTAGGGTTTCAGACTTTAACACTGTGTTTGGTATGCGAGAGAGATGCGAAGAAACGCACTATTTCTCACGTTTGGTTGAGACGTGATTTAATTTAATAATTAATAAATTGCAAAAAAATTATTAAGTTCCTTATTTGATTAAATATACTATTAATATATAAGAAAAAAATATGTTATAAAAATTACAATATTATCTATTTAAAATGTAGTCTTTTATTTTATTTAGGAACTCAAAGTAATATGTTTTGTTGGTTTTTTAGTTCAAATAAAAAAACTGCAAAAAATAAACAACACAAGTTAAAATGATCAAAAGTACTAGGGAGCGAGTTAACCTTATCTTCCCCAACCACAGAACACTCATCATCAGTGTCTCAATACAGTTTCCAAAACCCACTCTAAACCCTTTCTTCTATTCTCTCCACCATGACAATCCTTCCACTTCGCAATTTCACCATTCAAATGCAAATCTCTCTCACAAATTCCCCTTTCAAACCCCCTAAATTCTTCCCATTTCACAACTCCATTTTCTCACCAAAACAACCCAACCACCAAATTTCACTGCAAGTTGTCAATTCCATTAAAGGTTCATCAGGTTATTTATCCGAAATCAGCAAAGCAATCGATTACGAAGAACAGTACCGTGTGGCGCGCTCACAGGTTAACCGTAAAGGTTTGGTGGAGTTGGAAGGTTATTCCATTGAAGGAGTTTCGATTGGTGGACATGAGACGTGTATTGTAATTCCTGAATTCAAGTGTGCTTTTGATATTGGAAGGTGCCCAACTAGAGCTATTCATCAAAATTTTGTTTTTATCACTCATGCTCATCTTGATCACATTGTAAGTTCCCACTCACTTCTCATACCAATAATCAAGTTTTAATTTTTGGTGTTTTTAGTTTTTTTGCTTTTGGATTTTTTTTGGTTTTAACCATCTGATTGAGAGTTTGGCGGGAAGCAAGTTCCAAATGAAGTCTGACAAAAAATTGTTTTAGCTAGGATTTGAACTCGGGTTGTTCTGAACAATTTGTTCTTAATCGCAACTCATTAATCACTTATGTCAATCTCTTGATTTCTTTTTTTTTTTTGGATTAGTGTAAAAGGAAAAGTAAGTTACATGATTTTATCGTGGCTATAACGGCACTATAGCACTATAGGGTAATGGAATTTGGAAAAAGTTATTATTGTTTTCAATATACTATTTAGTACAAAGTGTTGTCAAATAGAGGCTATAGCATTGATGTAGCACTGTAGCGAAGCAGAGTTTGAACAAACCGCTATTTTTCGCAACTTGCAATTGACAAATATTGTTGTTTATCTAGGTTTATCTACTAGTCTAAGCATTATGACATGACTATAACTTGTTTTCAACAGATTTCAATGTAAACAACTTTCAGCTTAAATTAAAACTGTCTGACAATATTTTCTTTTTTATTATAGAAGTAGTTTATACATAAGCATTTACATGATAAGCCTTTATGTTTATCCTATAAGTGCTTAATTAGATTGTATATTCAAATAGGCTCTTATTGTTTCGTAAATGTTTTTAGAGAAGTTTATCTAAACTGACTCTACGTTGATTATTGATGAAAAGTTGCATGGAAAGGCCTATGATAGATCCACAATGGATGACCCTTTCCTGAATCTTGCGACGACGTGAACTTTATAGCACTGGATTTCCCTATTTTTATCGATTGAAAAGTCAAATTCAATTTCAAAATAGATTCTTGTGGAACATGGTAAAGAAAGTAACTATTTCTACAAGAACATAGGCCATTTATTATAGTTGTAAGATTTAACATAGATAGCTTATCATGTACAGTTTAGGTAATCTAATGCTGGCCTTTCTTTTCAATTTTCAGTTTTTGGGAGTTTTATGTCTCTTTGTACAATGGCTGACGAATGTAAATTTAGTATAAGCTCACAATGTTTTTGAATGATTTAGGGTGGGCTGCCGATGTATATAGGAAGCCGCGGTTTGTATAATTTAAAACCTCCCACGGTATTTGTACCTCCTTGCATCAAAGACGATGTTGAGAAGTTGCTCGATGTTCACAAGAAATTGGGCCAAGTTGAACTGAACGTTGAATTGGTTGCTTTGGATATCGGTATGTGTCATTTGTCTTTCTTTGATGGTCAGTAGTTCTTGTTATTCGTTGAGGAAATGGTTTATAAAGTTTTATTTCAGGGGAGACATATGAACTACGGAATGACCTTGTTGTTCGACCATTCAAAACACAACATGTTATACCAAGCCAGGTATCAATATTAAAGTTTACCTCGCTTCTTGTAAAAAAGCATTATGAACAAAATGATTGGCCCAAATTTTTCGGGTTTTGGCTACAATATTCAGTGTTATCATCTTTAGCATTTTCTTGTGATGCCGATATATGTAATGTTAAAACTTGGAACCATGTATGTGGTGATACTTTGCAAATCTCTTGGAAAACAATGCTAACTGGTATATTTTGCAGGGATATATAATCTACTCAATTAGGAAAAAGCTGAGGAAACAATACAGTCACTTGAACGGGAAACAAATTGAGAAATTAAAAAAGTCAGGCGTTGAGGTTTGTAATACCTCAAACTCGATTCTGATTTCATTTTTTATGTCTTTACTTTTAATGAACTCTCCTTTCTAGATTACAGACACTATATTATCGCCTGAGGTGGCCTTCACTGGGGATACAACATCAGATTTTATGCTTGACCCACTTAATGCTGATGCATTGAGAGCAAAAGTTCTTATAACCGAGGTACAGCACAATCTTTTAATACAATGTTGTCAAATAGCGGCTATAGCACTTCAGCGGAGCCAGATTTAAACAGATTGTAATTGTTCCGTGATACGTTATTTAGTACAGTGTTGTCAAATAGAGGCTATAGCGGCGTTATAGCACTGTAGTGTAGAGGAATTTGAACAAACCGCTATTTTCCATGACTTCCTCTTTATTTTTATTATATACTTATATTTTTCGTTTGATTAATAATAGGCAACTTTTCTAGATGATTCCACCAGCATAGATCACGCACGTCAACATGGTCATACACATATATTTGAGGTAAGGTGATATCTTTCATTATTTTTGAAGTAATGGAATAATACTTTCATATTTTATTATTACATTCTTAAACTGTTTATATTGAAAAAGAAATTATAATAGTAATAATGACTAATAATGACATAATCATAAAAAAGAGAGAATAAAATATAATCCTAGAGAATAAAATCTGATTTCCATTTATTCTTCAACAATTTTATCGCTACTTTATAGGTATCTTGACAAAAATCAAGGCGCTCAAAAAATGAACTTTTGCTGCTCATATGCATGCACTTCCTCTTCTATGTTGCTATCTTGTATGACTCAAGTGTCTGTTCAATTTAAAGCCATATCTTATTATCAACAGCTATTTGTTACCAAATGCAGTTTTTACATAATAGTTCAACCAAGTACATATCTGAATATCCATGACATATTGTATGTGACTCCATCCCTTGCCGCTTCAAGATAAAAAAACCGAAAACCTCGTACCTGCCCTGACGAATTCACGCTTGGTTCTATAAACAATTTTTACTGCATATTATATATCAAGGACCTTCCTAATTTTATAAACTTGTGTTAATTATGTAGCTCATTGAAAATGCTCAGTGGATTCGCAACAAAGCAGTTCTGTTGACTCATTTTTCATCAAGATACAATATAGAGGTACTGCTATAGTGTTCCTTCAATAGTAGTTTTATGGGTCTGCATTTCGAATTAATGTTAAGTGCCTCTTCAACAAATCAATGAATAAAAATAAGCACTTTTTCTGCAGGATATTCGTCAAGCTGCATCAAAATTACAGTCCAAACTGTCAGCAAAAGTGGTTCCTCTTACAGAAGGCTTCAAATCATTATACTCTTAGGTGTTCAAAACCAATACAAGTTGTACCATTATTCTTATATCAATGAGCACCTAGAGAAAGAATGTAACAACTTTACGAAAAAGAATGTTACCCATTTCATAGTTTCTTGTAAATTAGAGAATTGTATCTGTAATGTAATTACAGTTAGTTCAGCGCTAGAGATGCTATATGGCCTAACATTAAGTCTGTTGCATATGTGTCTAAATGTCACACAGTTCATTTAGATGATTTTTGGTCCAAAACAATGGTTTCTGTTAGATGCATGTGAAACTAGACACTAGACCTAAATAGGTTATATTCATAAAGATATTATTTGTAGTTGAAATAAACATTATTTTGCAAAATTGTAGAATACTACTGTACTCATCTAGAATGAAATATAAGCAAGATTAGTAGTTGATTTATCTAGTTAAAAATTTAGTCTAGCAACATCAATTTTTTCAATTACCATTTATGTTTATATTTCATTTCAGAGATAGTGTTGTGTGTTTAAATCATTGTATCTTTCTTTTGTTAAACTGTTTTGAAATATAGAAACATGTCAAACACAAGTGGCATATGTGCGAGTCTTTTACATTTTGATTGGAGGTTTGATCCTTGATCGATGCTTATAGAAAAATATATGTCGAGAGAGGTCAATCTCTTAAATAGTCTATAGTTCTTTTGAATGATTAGTTTTTGAACTTGTATGTTAGATGATTTGGAGTGCTTTAAATAATGAGGCTTCTACTATACCCAAACCATTAGGTTTATCTACCAAGATCCTCATCTCCCCTACACAATTACGAACACAAAAAAAATTAGACGTAGACCATGCAAAACAATTCTCACAAAAGACATTTATTCGATTATCACCACGAGCCTCTCTTTTATTCTCTATTTCTCTTATACATTTTTTAAATTTGAATTATATTTTTTAGGCTAAATACCACATGTGGTCCGTTAACTTAATTTCAGTTAATGATTTAGTTCTTTATCTTTTTTTTTTCCCGATTTGATCCTTTATATTTTTAAATAATTTCAGCGTTACCCTTTAAGTGGGGTTCCATTAAGAAAAAGTTAAAAAATCCCTCCTCTGTTTTCAGAAAAAGTTACCTTTTATGTTTTGAAAATATTTCAGAAAAATGTTCAAAGTTTGTTCTAAGTTTGGTAGTAGCATTGATTCGTTAAAACTGAAGTTATAAGATATTTATACTCCATTACTTCAGATCAGTGACAATCGTTCCTAGAAGTTTGATGAACATATGCAATGATCCAGAGGAAGGATTTTTTAACTTTTTCTTAACGGAGTCTCACTTAACGCTGAAATTATTTAAAAACATAAATGACTTAATAAAAAAAAAAAAAAAGATAAATGACTAAATCGTTAACGGAAGTTAAGTTAAGGGATTGCGGGTGGTATTTAGTCTATTTTTTATTTTGTTGGATTTTGTATTGTTAGAGACTAAAGATCTACTTCAAAGAATAAATCAGATCTTTTCGCATAATTTTCTAAAATTACAAATTCAAATGATAAAAATGAGTCATTGATAATTATATGTATGCATCTCATTGTCACCCCTTTTATCTATGAGTGATAAACTTTAGTCCTATTATCTACAAACGACAACCATCACTTCCTTTCATCGCCATGTTTTGCGCATAACAATTAGGCTCATTTCACCGACGTCAAGCCACCATTGTTTATGTTGAGGTCAATACAAGACTGCAACCTAAAACAAAATATTTCATAAATGCCTTTCTACTTCACGCTATATAGACTTTAGATTAGACCTTTTGTCGGTATGTATGACCTTTTTTTTTAACAAATAATTTATACTAATGAGGCAAGCTAAGGCTGCTTGTATGTATTTTTTTGTTTTTTGTTCTAATTATCCTCTAGTCATAAATTAAAAATTTGTCATTCGAATTATAAATATCTTTTTAAGAGATCGATTTTATTTAATAAATGTTCTTTCATATGTACTAATTAAAGACTGATCTATAATCGCATGCTTAAGAGACTCAATTATCTATTAACTATATCATATTACATTTGATTTGATTTATATACACAATAGTTTTTTATAAAAATCTTCAACGTGAAATTTGTGGAGTAAGATAAAATCTAAAAAAGTTAAATAAAATAGAAGCTGAAAAATTAATTTTATAATTGTGAAAATATTATTGTGGTAGTGTTTGTTAGAATTTGCCTAAACAAGATCAACCTTACCTTCTCAATAATACATTCAAAGAAAAAAGCAATAACCAACGTGAAAAAAGACAAAAAAGAGAGAGATTTAAAAAAGCATCAAGTATCAAAATAGATCATGGTTTTCAACAACAAAAAAATAGATCATGATTATTTTTACCAAAGACTAACTAAACTAGATATAGTTGAGTGTTACATTAGTTTTCGTACAACCACAAGATCTAGTAAGAGAATAAAAAACCTAGATCGTTCACTCACTCACTCCCTTACCTATCACGTGCCAAACCAATAATATCAAAGACTCAAAAAAAAAACTTTCACGGCTGTGTCACTCATGCATTCATCTTGATCTGTCTATAATTACTTCCATCTTGAAACAGATTGGAATTAGAATAGATAGCATCATAACTTGATTGATGACATTAACATTATTTGTCACTACCTCGTAAATTACAAAAAGAAACTTCCTTATAATTCACTCACTTTCTTCTTTTCTTTGCTGGCACCACATCACAACACCCTCTTTCTTCACTCAACCGAAAAAAGTTTCAATCTTTTTATTTAATTATTTTTATTTGGGGGTTTCTTAAATTCTATAAAGATCTGATTTTTAATCTTGATTTGTGTGAAGTCTATTGTTTCTCGATCTGGGTCTGAGGGAAATTGGCGTTTGGTTACGATTATGAGGAAAAGAGAGAGGGAAAACCCTTGTGGGGTGTGTGGGCATTATCACAAATATGAAGAAGGTGAAGTTTGTTCGATTTGTGGTCATAGGATTGCTGTTGGATCGGAGAAAACTTCGATACAAGTTAGTGCCTTTCCTTCGTTGATCTTGCCGGAGTTTCTTTACTTGGGAAGCTATGATAACGCATCACGCTCTGAGCTTCTCAAAACTCAAGGGATTTCACGTATCCTCAATGTAAGAAAAAGGGTTCCTTTTTGTTGATTTGTTTGTTTGAATTATTGAATTGATTATTTGGATTTTGTTTGTTTAATGACCGCCTTTTCTTGATGACGATGTTGATGAATGTTTTTATAATGTTTTGTTGTGAAATCTTGGGTGTCTTGATTGGTTTAATTTGGTGGAACTGTGTTTGTGCATTTGTATTGTTTTAGATTTGGGTGGTGAGTTTGTTATTGTAGGTTGATTGGTTTCGGTTTTGGTTAATGCATGCTAGGGATGATGCCATGTTAAATTTTTGATTGGTGATAGTGTAAATAGTCAAACAATTTCTGATAGATAAAGAACATTGATCGCAACGACCGCTAAACGACACGAATTACTAATGAGTAAGGTAAGTTAGTTATTGTAGGCGGATTGGTTTCGGTTTCGATTTGGTAAATGCATGATAAGGATGATGCCATGTTAGATTTTTGATTGGTGATAGTTAATAGATTCTGAAAAAGTGTAAATAGTCAAACAATTTCTGATAGATAAAACATTGATCATAACGACAGCTAAACGACACAAGTAACAACTGAACGAGGTCCTAAAATGTGAATTTTAGTTGTTGGTAGTTAATAGATTCTGAAAAATGTATAAATAGTCAAATAGTTTCTGATATATAAAGCGTTGATCATATCAACTGCTAAACGGCACGAGTAACTATTGAGTGAGATCCTAAAATCCCCAATTTTTAATTGTCGGTAGTAAATAGATTCTGAAAAAGTGTAAATAGTCAAACAGTTTCTGATAGATAAAGCATTGAGCTTAACGACCGCTAAACGACACGAATTACTACTGAGTGATTTCCTAAAATGTGCATTTTGTCCGTTATATTAGCTCCCATGCTAGGAATCTTGTAAACTAATTTTACTCACAAAAGACACATGGAGAGGTTAATTTGACATACTAAATGTATGTTATAGCCTTAAAGGATCAAGGACAAAATTTCTGTCATTAAAGGACGTTTTGATGTGGTGTGCTTTGCACTTTATGTTATAGCTCCTTCATGTTTCTGCTCATACAATTTCTTGAGTGTTTATTTTCATGCTTGTGCAGACTGTGCCTGCTTGTCAAAATCTCTACAAGAACTCATTTACCTATCACTGCCTCCCTGATGACAAAAGTTTTCCGTTTGATGAAGCAAACCAGTTTCTAGGTATGTTCCTTCATGTCTATTTCAAATTTATATGTCTTGATCACTTCATCTGCTAGGGTGCTTTAGTAATTTGTAGTTGTTTCATAATTTTTATAAATACCTATTAAAAAATGATACATGGTCATACTGCTGGAACCTCAGCTAGTGTCTTCATTTGTTTCTTTTATGCTATCTATTTTATTTACCAGTTTTTGTTTAAGCTTGATACTGTTACATTGGTCCTTCTTCGTAATAGTAGAGTTTAAATGCCATTAGGCGTTTCCATTAAATTAAATACTTGTAGGTTACAACAAGGAAGCCTAGAATTTACAAGAAGAGTTACAAGATCTTCTTTATGCATCTCTTCTTCGTTACTAATTGTTTTGTGTGAAAAATTGTGTTTCTTTCTTGTTCTTCTAAAAAAATGGTACAACATATGTGACATTTTTTTCTGCATGATTTGTTATTGTTCTTCTTCTAATAGAATGCACATATTGTACTTCCCTCTTGTGTATTTCCCGATTTTCTGAGTCTAAATCCTTGCTTTGTATAACCTTTTATGTATTGCTCTCTTTATATCTGCTATTTCCTTCCCTGTTATATTCTGTTCAATTATTTCTTTAATTCTGTAATCATTGTTCAGTTGAGTGGCTCCTAATAATTGTACTTTTGGTGATGGTTTATTGCAATATGTTTCTTGTTCATTGTTCTTGACATAGGTTATTATTTCTTTTTAGTTTTTTATATTTTTCTATTTATTTGCATACGTATATTATTTTTTATTATAATATAGCCACAATGCCATATGCGATATTGTTGTGGCAGATTTTAGGCTTTGATCATAATCATCATCCATAATTGATAACATTGACCTTCAATAATGTATCACGTATGTATCGTATGATTCACGGTGTTTTTGTCGGCATGTAATTGTTGAAGTTGATACGGGTCCGGTAACTTATTATTGAATACTTGATCTTAAATGCAAGTCCCGACTATATAAGACCTTATTATAACTTACTTGTTGTGTCACTTAATCTCGTTCTCATTTGGTTTCAACTGTGAGTCTTATATTCTATTTTGCTTGTATATATTTGCCTTGGAGATTATAATCAACCTAAAATGTTGAAAACATTAACCCAATATTGAATATAAGTAGCTCCTTTCTAAACTGTTAAAACTACATCCGTTCTTTTTTAAGTGTTGTTTAAGGTTGTTTTAGACAAATCTAGAAAATCAATAAATTTTGTTATATTTTATGAAATAATTTTTTTTTCCGATGATACCCTTGATTGCTTGTTATCTTTTTGCACCTATTTCTCTCTTTGTATTAAATAATTAAGAGCATTATTGACCAAACAATAGTTAACGTGGCATTAAACTTTAAAAATGACAAATATATAGGAATAAAATTCTTGTGAAAAAACGACAGTGAAAAAGTAACGGAGGGAGTATTTCCTTTATTTAGGTATAAATTTATAATAACACTTGACTTGGTTAATTAAAATTACTAATTAGATTAATCATTTCATTGTTGACTTAGCTAATCCCCCCATGTTCTTCTATTTATTTACACATTAAAATAAAATCAAAATCAATACTACGTGCTTGTTTTGCAGAACAATGTGAGAAGGATAAGGAGCGTGTTCTGGTTCATTGCATGTCAGGAAAGAGCAGGTAAGATATCGCTACGACATGCTGTAAGCATGGCAGTGATAATTGACACCAATTAGTTTGAGTTAGTTTGAGATGGCTCAAACAATATTTAATTGTATATGATGTTATAGTTTTGTCTAATTACGTATATCCCGTGGCAGGTCCCCGGCTATTGTGATTGGCTACCTGATGAAGTCGAGAGGATGGAGACTTGCACAGAGTTATCTGTGGGTAAAGGAACGCAGAACTTCGGTTGAATTATCTGAAGGTATGTTTTTCCTGTTTTGCTTCCAATCTCAAGTTAACAAATTCCTATGCAGCACTACAGTGCAGCCTCCATATGCAATTTGATGGAGGTTATATTTAAGAAAGAGCGTCAAAGATTGATATTTCAACACATCTGTGTTTTGTTATGCATCGGTTAATATTAAAGAAAGAGCGTCAAAGATTAATATTAGACTATTAGTCAATAGTTGGTATTGCTTACTTTACATTTACTGACTTTAGAGGAGACAAATCCTTGATGGAATTTGTGTTAATAGGCGTATGTTTTAACAACATCACGTGTGGTCTCCAAATGTGTAGTCCAGTCGTATGGATTGGGACGTTGAAGGAGTGTTAAAATGGAGGTTTAGGGTTCGATATCTGCTGATAACAAATTCTCCCTCTCCCTAATTCATTAATTGCCTATTAAAATAGACAGAGGATGAATAATTTCAGGGTTTGGTTGTTTTTAGCTATGATAATTAAACACCATCTTTCTAACATGCATCCATATTTTGTTAATTGTAGGTGCCTACCAACAACTGCAGGAGTACGAGAAAAATCTATTCGGATCTGCTGGCGGCCCTCTTCTGTCTCCTTTCTCACATGCAGCCGGGCCGTCTTCAATTAGCTTTGGCTTCCCAAAGACCAATGACCTAGCTCCACTTCCTGCCTTCAGCTGCGCCTCAACTCCTTCAATTTTTTCCCGAGCACCCCTCGACGTAGCTCCTACTGAGTTCACATTCGGAGCCAGCCAGAGTGTCACCGGAAGTCCTTTCAGTACAACAAATCCACCGAATCCTAATGTTACTGATATTCAAATGGATGGATCATGATTCCGACCAGAACAACAACATCTGTGTGTGATTAAGCTACTTGACGACGGTTTTTGGCTTGTGGTAAAGTTTGTTATACAGGTACCAAGTTTGCCATGTTTGATGTCAAGGTGCAATAATCATAAGTGACTTTGTCAATTCTATACTTCTTTTTCAAATCTTCATTTCATTATGGTTATAGATTTGAGTTACAGTAAGTTTTAGTGACCTTGTGCCTCTGCCTCAGTAGATTGGCACTAAACAATATCCAGTTTTATTTTTTTGTGACATGCAAAATTCTATCTATAAAGTATACAAAATTAGACAATTTCTGTTGGCTTTTTTTTTTTTTATCGTCGTAATAAGCGTGTATTTGGTTGTGCTGTGGAAATACGTGGTGACTTTGAAGCGATGCGGGATGTTTGGTTGTGCGGTGAAAATTAGTGGTGACTTTGAGATAATCATTCACTGCGTTTCAAAACACATGTTTGGTTTTGCGGTATACCGATTTAGAATTGATTGTCTCTTGTCAAAAGTTTAGAAAAAAATAGATGTGTTTTGGTTTGGTAATGTAAAATTGATCTATTGATCTTTTCTCCCAACTTCAATTTGATTAAAAGAGATAAAATGAAGTTTATCTGTGGGTTACAAAATTTACATTATTAATTTTGTTTTTGAAAATTACACTAATTTTTAAATTATAGTTGCTTTGCATTTAAATATAAATACTTTTACTTTAAAATCATTTGTAGTCAAATTAAATTTGTAAAATCAATGTAATTCAAATTAATGTTCGTGAATGGAGTGGAGTGTAAGAATTGGGTTGAAAAGTTACATCTTTTAGTTTCAATGCATAGTCAATAGTCTTGCACAATGCATGAGTTTACTTTCTACTAAGATTACTAAGTTTCATCATATCTCATATTATTTCTTATCTCATCTGAATTAATTGTGAATATAAACTTGTTATATTGCAAGATTTATTTTGGTTGTGTACATTAGACAAATTTAGTTTTTAAAAGAGTAAATGATTATCTTAGTCTTTGAATTTGTGAAACGTTGTGAGTTGTGATTAAAGTATCTGAATATATTAAAATTGCAAACACATCAAAAAATGTCTATTTTATTAGTCATTTAGGTTTTCATATATGTTTAAAAAATTTAATTTTTTTGTTGAATATGTGATGCGTTCACTTTTGTTTGTCAAATTAGTCTTTAAAATTATTAATAAAAGAGATATCAAGATGTGTTTGCAATTTTGATACACTTTTATTTGTCAAATTAGTCTTTAAAATTATTAATAAAAGAGATATCAAGATGTGTTTGCAATTTTGATACACTGCTAATAAAATACATATTTTAGTTGTACTAGTTATTATTGAAAGCAAAACAAATAACTAATGATATAAATATAACATAAATAGCAGATTCAAAAAAACTTAAAAATCCTTTCGATAAATAAATCAAACTTAAAGCAGTGTAGATATGCCTCATATTTATTTATATATAGCTCAAATAGATTGCATGGAAACAAATGTGTTTTACATCCATTGACATTAGGATACATTATACATAGTAAACTGTTTTTACATGCATTATGCATTGCTATGGTCATTAACTTAATTTCATATGAGCGAAGTAATTTTAATGTGATTGAAAGTACATATGATCCTTTAATTTTATTTTAAAACAAACTTATGCCAACCAAACACGACTACTCTTGTCACTATAAGAATTAAAAACAATTTTTTTTATTATTATAGATAAAAATTAATTACTTTTAAATTATTTAATTCTATTATTTTTTATATACTATTTATTAAATTCAAAAATATTTAATATGAACAGATTAGTGTTTTTTAACATTAAAAAAGAACAATTTAATATATTTGACTTATGTTTTATATAAAATTTAAAATTTTAATTCATGTAACTGAATTTTTTAATTATCAAAGAATAATTTTTTTAATCAAAAATTTATTTATTTTTGCCTATAATAATCACAAGGGTGTACATATAATAAAATTTCTTAGTATGAGTTGCTCCACTAACTATTTTCTGCAGACCACACATTTACTCAATGATAACTGTAAACATTATTACCAACTTAAAAAAGTTCTGCATTATTCAATAAAAACAAATAGAATTTAACTAAATTAAAATAAGTTCCGCATAACAATAAGATGGGAAACAAAAAAGAAAAGAAAAAAAAAACAGAACAAAAATGAAACTCTAGAGTTTTAGCAACTTGGAAAACAAAAGCAATTGATTAAATCTAACTTAACCCAAAATCATAATAAACTTGCATCAAAATCTCTCATAAATCTTCAAATCATGAATCTTGACCAAATCAATGTCCCAACACATCAACATTGTTGTGTGCAACATCAGGGGAATCATCATTATCACCAAACACAGTTTCATGAAAATGGTGTGCAGCTTTATGAGCCATTTTCTTAACACCTCTAAAAGTGTCATCAATATCATTATACAATCCAAGAGCGTCATCTTCATCAGTGCAATGTTCACCAGCATCTGAATGTTTGCTGTTACATCCAGCAGGTACTGGTTCTTCATGTCCACTTGCTTCACTCATGCACCACAAGCTTATCACAAACACTCCAACACAAAACACAATCACACCTCTTGAATACTTGGCCATTTTTTTTCTTTGTGATGATGATGTTTTTACTTGTGTGATGTAGTGAGTTAGTTTGGTAGAAAAAAGAATGTTGGGAATTTAAAGAGTTTTTTGTTTACTATTTTTTGGAGAAATTAAGGTTGTGGTTAGGAATGTGTTTTGCTTGTTAGACAAAGAGCTAGTCTTAAGGTAATAATAACATTTGAAATAAAATAAAAAAATTATGTTATGTTTATAATGATTAGGCTATAATTTAGGAATTTGGTTGGAGACTGAGTCTGTGTTTGGATATACGGTGGATTCATCACTCTCGTTTTTTTCGATGTATTTTAATTGTGATGGTGTGATTTTTTGCAAAATCCAAATAAGAATTGGTTATTTTTACTTGACATGTGTCATAATAATATAGCTAACTTGTTTGCAATTCTAGTAAAAATTACTATAGTGCAAAAGAATAGGATCCAACTAAAAATAATTCAATGTAGCTTTAGTAAGAAAAAAAACTAAAAAGAATTCAAGTCATATAACAGGGTGCCACTTGTTTAGTAGTAAATTGAAGCTCATAAATGATGTATGTTATGTACATTGTTACTCTTGTGCTTAAGATTAAGCTATAAATTTCTTATTATTTACTGAGTGACAAAATGAGTTTGAGTGAAAATTTTAATATTTTATCTTTTATCAACACCAATAACCTTTTGGGTTGAGTATGTTATTATATGCAGGAGTTTGTTTGAAATAGTTATTAATAATGTCTTTTTATAATGCATTTTGACATATTTAAAGGAATGTGTTGGATATGAGAAATTTGATATAAATATATTAGGTTAAAAATATATTTTATCATATTCTAATTAATTTTTTTTTCGTACACATCAAATTACTGATCAGTTAATTTACAAATTTGACGAAGTCAATTACAATTCTTAATCAAATTGGTGAGGTATGAGCGATTAACAATTTGTACTTCAAATTGAAAAGTCACTATTTAAAAATGCTAAATGTTTTCGATCCTTAAAGAGACTACAAATTTTCATAGAAAATACCATTAAAAAAATAAACTATAATCGTTAAAACAAATTTGTTAATCAATCTAATAAATAAGCTTTAAAATCAGTTTACGAAGTCATGGCCTTTAACATTTATCACTAAATAGTTACATCTAGTAAAGCAACAATCTAATTAATTGTTATGACATGTTTTTATAAAAGTTATCACAAATGTCAAATGATTAATTATAAACCTTATAGACAAAAATACATCTTTAGAGTTTATATCAGTTTTCAATTAAATTTTTTATTTTTTTTCCTAGCATTAACTGTTATAGTTTGTTTCTACAACTTCCCTTTTATAGTGGTTTCATTAAAAAAAATGCCATATAATCTTTAATTGTTATGTGTGAGTTTAAGGGAAAGTTGTATCTCTCCTACGTAGCAAGTAAAAATATCAAATTAAATATAAGGTTGTTCAAACCCAGAAAAAACCCAACAACTTCTACTTCATTCACCATGTTCTTCTTCGTTCTCTTCTTAATCATCTTTTTTAATCCATTTTTATCATCTTCTTTCTCTCTACAATCATTTTCATTTCACTATGATTGAAGATGGAATCATATCCTTCTACTTTTTCTGAATTTGGGGGTTTTAGTCAGATAATTTGGACATTTTTTATAATTGAATGGATTGTAAAAAGCTGGATTTGGTTTCTACCGTAAAAATCGTATCGGTTCTTTTTAAGAGTGGATCAATATAAGAGGGGTTATGTTCATAACCATGATAGTTAACTTGAGACTTTAACACTGATAATAATTTAAAAAATTAATTAATTAAATTTAATCAAGGTGTCGGTATCTTGTGGGTCTCTAACACACCGAAAAACATATTTTTTATCCATAATACACTCACTACGTGTTATTATCATGAACGAATTTAAGAGATATATTTTTTTTTAATTTTTTTTTTTTTTGAGTTTTTTCTGAATTTTTAGGTTTAGAAGAAGGAAGAAGCATATATATAGAACATGAAATTGATATAGACATTATGAGTCAATATTATACTATACTGTTACATGTGTTTTTCTTTAAAGGAATTTTATTAAAAGAGCAACGTAATTTTATAGAGTTTATGTGGTATAGAGATTAGGTGGGGTGCATTTTTCTTTAATATTTTATTCAGCATAAACGTGCCCATATATTCTAGTTGTGTAGCCCAGGAGCCCAGCAAATTGAATTATCTGTTCTCAACTATTCAAGTGTACTTTGAAAGGGTGAGTACCACCTACCAAACAAGGGTTCAACTACAACCATCAATTTTACTTCAAATTTAGTCAAATTTGACACCCTAAATATAAATCAACGTGCTTTCATTGTCTTATAATAAGCGTTACATTTTACTCATTTAATATATATTAAGTATTTGAAAAATTATATAGTATTCGTCTTATAATCGAGTGATGTTACATTTGAGTATTTAACACATTAAAAAAAAGTGTAATGAAAGGGAAAATATAATTTTTTTTTTAAATTATCTTTATTATTTATCAGTCCATTTACTATTGTCATTAATATAAAGTAAAAAATAGTGAACAAGAGTGATGTATATAGTACTAATTTGAAAGTACAATTAAAAAAATTGTTATTATAATATTGAAAATTGAAAAAATTATTCACTTTAAGACATTTTTTTATTTTACAAATAAGTCACTCATTGTGATGTAAATTCATTTTGATGTAAATAGATTATATATTACTTATCATTGCTATCTTTAATTTTGAATCATAGACACAAAACAATTTGAAAAATTAATATATATATATATATATATGATACTCTCTCTCTCTCTCTCTCTCTCTCTCTCTCTCTCTCTCTCTCTCTCTCTCTCTCTCTCTCTCTCTCTCTCTCTCTCTCATTTTGCTACTCAAACTCCCATTTTTTGCTATCCATACCCCTCAAATTTTTCATAAAAAAGAAATACCCAAAATTAAATACTCTTACTTATTTGCCTTATTCTAATAACCTTATTTGTCTTTTCATCACCATCATTAACATCATAACTCACACATCACACCTCATTCATAACTCAACCATCATAACACATTTTCATTCAAAACTTAAATCATTCACTCATAACTTATAGTTAAAGTCACCCAACAAGTATGTTTACGATTTGCGTTTGAGTTCGTTTTTATTTTTTCAAAATTTGGGGGATTTTACGTTAACTCAGTTCACGTACGTTGTAAATAATTCATTATACATGAATTTAATTCACATACGTTTACGTGAACTAAATTCACGCACGCTATTCAATTAAAGAAATCACAAGCACTGCGTGAATACAGTTCACATACACCTACGTGAATTGAGTTCATGTAGGTTGCATGAATTCAGATAACGTAAACTTACGTGAATTTAGTTCACGTACGCAACCTCAGTTCACGTATGTTTCTACGCAATCTCAGTTCACTTATACAAACTCAGTTCACGTAGATCCTACGCAAAATCAGTTCACGTACGTAAACTCAGTTTACGTACGCATACTGAATTCACAATGTTGAATTTGTTGAAAATGGAGGAAAAAGGAGAAAGCGGTGTGAGAAAAAAAAAAAGATGAATATGAATATAAGGTAGAAGATGAAGATCGAAAGAAAAATTAAAGTTTAAAGAATAATATAAATAACCAAGAACATTTTAGATATTTCATTTTTATGAAAAATTACGAGGGGAGTGGGTAGCCAAAAGGGGGTGTGGATAGCAAAATTGATATATATATATATATATATATATATATATATATATATATATATATATATGAGTGAGAGGAAGCATTTGCTAAACACGTGACATTCTCTTTCCTAAAACAGCAACAACTCATTCAACTTTTCCTCTTTCATTAATCAACTTCCAGACATGCCTCTTTTCCTCCATCGATCTTCTTGTCTACTATACTACTGCTTCATCCATAATTTTCGACTCAACTTAACCATTGTGACAAAAGAAGAAAGCATATCCAACACTTCTTTTACTTTTCGCCTATTCCACCAAATTCTTAAATATTTGTTGTTCATCAAATAACATAATCATGTCCTTCAATAAGTATATTAATAAAAAACAACTAATTAAAAAACCATTATTAAACTGAGTCCAGTACATTAAGAACTTTCATATGTGTTTTGTACGTTGACGTGAAAGAATAAATATTTCATTTTTCATAAATTAGGATACCGGAAATAAGGTTTAAGGTAAAATAGTTATTTAAACAAAAATAAAAGGGAAAGATACATGTGGTTAGGCCATAATTCATTGCCTAAATAGTTGAAGGTTTGGCATCTTCTTCTTTCTTGTCTTGCTCACACGGGTAATAGTCTATTTAATAGCTAACTATAAATTCTCTCACTCTCATATAAAATTATTATTTTCACTTGATATATATATATTTTGAATATGTAACTGAAAAAATTACAACAAATTTTCTGTTTATTCATTTTCTTAATAAAACAAGTAAAATGATTTTTAGGCCTAAAAGCCTTTTAAAAGACTAAAACAAGTATTTGGGCTAGCTCTGCTTGAACTATATAGTTTAATTAGACTAGTTACGAAATCGTATAATATTATTGGCATGGTTGATACTATCACTTAACGGAAAAAAAAAAAGAGAGAGATTGGAGCACCATCCTCTCATTTATTAAATTTCTTTTCTAAAAAAAATGAAAAATAAAATAAAATAGTAAGACTGCGAGAGTAAATACACACGTGAATTTATTCTCATAAACAATATATGTGATCGCAAATCAATATTGATGAGTTTGTTCGTCCATATTGAAGATTTAATTAGCATCTATTGCATGTGGAGATAATTTTGATTGTTGCAATAAGGGATAGCTCATGTTTGTTCATGTATTTACTATGTGGTTGTATGAAAAGATAACATCTAGTTGTGTCATAATGGGATATAATTACAAATTTACAATAATGGGATATAATTACAATCTAGGTAGATCAAATTATAATAATACAACCTATGGGGAGTAGTAGTCAAATTAAGGTGGAGAAAAGCAGTTGATTAGTATAAAAGAGATTATCAGTAAAAAGTTAAAAGATGAATCGTTATTGTTTTATGATTCATTTATAATTTTAAAGTATCTCTTATGATTGAATTATATATATATATATATATATTATTTTTAATTTAGAATTAAGTATAGGTATCTCTATAAATAAAAATTAATATTTAATTTTTTAATAAATTATTATTTAATAATTTTTTAATGCTATAATTGAAACTTTAACCTCCTTTTTCTTTTTCCTTCTTCACTTCTTTCTTTTCTGTGTATTCCTTTTTCACACAATTTTTGATTAAATTTTATTTATAGTCTTCGTTATTAGACCTCATTTTCCTTAAAAGATGAGTATTAAAAGAAAATTAAAGTGCAGTTTTTAAGTCATAGTCTAATTGACAAATATCGATATTGTTAGATTGAAATTTTGTCTTCGATTTGAACTCGGAACCTCATGTGAGTTAATTATGATAAAATTTATCATTGCTTCTAAGAAAAAATATAAAATAAAATTAAAGTGTAGATTATTTTATAACCATATCAAACACCTAATTCTTTGAATTGATATACTTTCGGGTCTCAAATATAAATAAAAATAAGATAAAAAATATTTATGTATCTAATTTAAATTTTAAATCAGATATATCGATTTTCTTTGATCTTATTTTGTTTTATATTTGAGATAAATTTTTATATTTTTGGTTGGTTTAATTAAGTTTGTTAGCCAACTTTTGTAAAAAAAAATGTTTTGTTAGCCAATATTAATATATTATTTTACTTATCAATATTCTTTGTATACATTATGTTTCCATTTATATCTTGTCCAACTAATTTGTATTAAAATTATGAAGAAATTAAAATCCTCGGATTGTTTTGCCTTTGCCACATTTATTATATTATTTTTTATCATATATAATATACTCCTAAAGTTGAGTACTCTAGGACCAGTAGTAGGTCAGATAGGTGCACTAGTAATCGTATTTATTTATTTTCCATGGCCTTAACTAGATGTTAGTAGCAGTCGCATTTTATACAACTCGTATTCATATGCCACATGCAGCATTTGCTTTCAATTTGTTGGGAATTATGTTATTATTATAAGTTAACGTTTTAGTTATTTATTATTTATTATTTATTTAAATTTGGTTCTTTATTTTAATTTTGAGTGATAATTTGATATTTTATATTTTGAAATGTCAACAATGTTATTTTTTTTTTTCAAAAAATTCATCAAAAATTTCAAACAAAACCTATAAAATTAATTATCATTCTCAATATAATGCAAATTTCATCAAATTCATAACTTAAACCTTTAAATAAACTCATATTTTCATCTCTAGCAACATCAAATAAAGAATGAATGACCGAATCGGAAAAAAAATAAAAGACTAATTACGTTAATTGAAATTAAGTTAAAGGAACACGGATGCAATTTAGCCATTATAATTTTAATAAAATGGATTCAATGGACGATACCAAATTTCTCTCCACCTCAATATAATTACGTGATTCATTATAGTTTGAAAATTACCCTTGTGTGTGTTTATTGGGTTTTAGATTAAAAAAAATGTTTTTAAGAGTTATTAGTATTAATTAATGGCTGCATCTGATCTTGTCTCCTCACACTTAGAAATGATTGAAGACGAAAAAATAAAAGTGTTACATAGTAATAAAAATTATTTTTTAATTTTGACGTTTTTAAATTTAACATTTAATTAATTAAAAAGTTATAAATGAATTTTGTATTTCTATCTTTAAGTTTTTTTGGTGCTGTTTAAATTTATTGTAAACAATATTGCAGTGCACACACATTGTATTGCATCTCATGGTTGTTTGATTTCATAAGTCTCATGTCTTGTGATGTATAGACACATAGTTAGTTATCTATTTTACAATAATTGATTTATTTATTATAAAATTTGCTTTTAAATGATCATTACTTTTAATTTTTAAGATAACATTAATTATAAGTGCATGTAAAAACATTAAATATATATTTAAAAAAATTTCAAAATTAAGATATTAGATAAGTTTTATGGTATTTTCTTTCTCTCTTAATCTTCTAGTTATTAGGAAAAAAGAGTCGTGATAATATGGAATTTGGTTGAAAATAACAACAATTCGATCAATAATTATTAATTATAATTTTTCTGAATGATTCTCCTTTAATTAAAATTAATTATTTGAGTCTAATCAAAAGAATATCTGTTAATTTGATTTTATTATAATTATAATTTTTTTAAACCATACGTATTAATTAAAATTAATTAATTAATTATTTGAGTCTAATCAAAGGAATATTTGTTAACTGAAATAAAAAAGAGGATAATGAAGGTTTAGATCATGACAAAGTGGCACCGAACTTGTAGTTTTGAAGAATAGAAATTGAATGCACCATTAATATATAGTTTTTGATGGATAAATGTCTCATTAGTGTTATCAACAAATATGTGCTTGCTATTTTTTTTTTTGGTAATAAATACGTGCTTTATGTAATAAAAAACAAATGAACTTTTCTCATATTTTATAATATCCTTACATTAATTATCGACAAAAAGAAATATCCTTTATTTTTCTTTCTAAAATATCCTTAATTTAATGTAAATTTTTTTTTATATTTTATTTCAAATGATTCAATTTATTGTTTTTATACTTCTATAGGATAATTTAGACAATAAACTTAATTTTTATTGTAATTGTGTATATTAAATATGATCAACTTTTCTTAATTTGCATAATTTAGTCTATTTTTATTTATATTTTATTTTAGATAGAGTATCCCATTAATTTTACAATATAAATCATTTTAGCAAATGATGCATTTATGGTTTACTATAAAACAAAAATCCCTTTTATTGATACCATGGAAAAGATCAAGGAGTAATACTTAATCCAATCTTAAATATAAACAACAACAAAAATTCATATTTGTTAATCTCAAGTATAGATAAAATTTGACTAATTCTACTATATTTATAATTCCTAATTAATATGCATATGGTGTATAGACACATAGTTAGGAGAAATTAATCCCTCTTTCTCTCTCACAATGGCGAAATTGGCCCCCAAACTACACATCTCTTTGATGAAAAGAAGACAGAGACAGCTAAGAATTTATATGTCAGAGAGAGAAATGGGAGAGTGTCTTAGTTTTTGCGAGTAAGATATTCAAACTCTAATTTAACTTAATTAATATATCATAGTTGAGTTAAGAACTACATGATCCAAGGCCTACCCTAGACGTGAGAGGTTGAATATTGTAACTATATTATAGTCCTATATTACTAATCCTATGATGAAATTTAAGCAACACACGAACATAGAAAAGTGTATTTATTTGGTTCAAAATTAAAATTAAGTTTTTTCATGCCCTTTTTATATTGTATTCTAGAGAAGGAATATATATATATATAAAGTGGATATTAGTTTGTACTAATGAGAAAGTAGTCAATTTAAGTCTCCACCATTTAATATACTGCATATATTAAAAATTTATATTTTGCAACAATTGTTAACTAATATTTTGAAAGAGAATTATATAACAAGTTTGACACTTTAACTTGATATTTTTGTAATTCATTTATATCTTTTTTATCAATGTATAAATTAAAATCTCAAAGTACAAAATACAAAATTCAAACCACATTTTTTTTTTGAAAAACAAGGATGCCAACTACCAAATCAATTTTAATTTCATTACACTTCATATATAAATATTTTTTAAATATTTATACATTATCTAATGGAGGATTATAAGATACATCGAAAATTAACATATTTTGGTATTATCACAATTAATTATTAATAATTGAATGGTATATCATTTATGTACCAAAAATTTTAATTTAATCAATTTTAATAGATATTATAATAATACATATATGGACAAATTAAAAAAAATATATTTATTAAAAAATTTATAATACCAATACACTCTATTTTTTATTGTACCTTATCTAATTTAATTTATTTTGACCCATAATTTTTCTTTACACTCGTCACTATACACATCGAGAAAAAGACATGTACAAAGCGATCATTAAAAGACCCCAACCAAACTTTCTTTGCGCATTAATTACGTACGTTTATCTTTACCTTGATCAACTATAGGGTATATATATATATATATATATATAGCTTATATGGTAGCAAGAATATATCTTAATTAATAAAACAAAATTACATAATCATTATTATGGGGTGCATAAGCATAATCACTTTGATAATACTAATGATAACCCAAATTATGATAATGACTTGCAAAGCTGGGAATGTACCAGCAGTAATTGTTTTTGGTGACTCTTCGGTTGATTCTGGAAACAACAATAAACTAGCAACGGTTCTCAAAAGCAATTTCAAACCTTACGGCCGTGACTTCGAAGGCGGCCGCCCGACCGGACGCTTTTGCAACGGCCGTGTTCCGCCTGATTTCATCGCCGAGGCTTTCGGCGTTAAGAATGCTATACCAGCTTATTTGGATCGTGCTTATACAATTGAAGATTTTAAGACTGGCGTTTGTTTTGCTTCTGCTGGAACTGGATATGATAATGCAACTTCTGCTGTACTAGTAAGATTTTTTTGGTAAAATATTATTTATAATTTAAAAATAAAGTTTTTTTTTTGGTATAAAATATTTTCCACTTTTACTTTCTTTAATAAATATTTTGCTTATAAAAAAAATAATAGTAGAATTATTTTTTTGGATCTCTTTTTGTGTTTTCTTTTGGTTGGGTTTTCTTCTTCATACTTTTTCACTTTTTTGATATTCTATCTAATGGTACCTTATTTTATGCAACAAATAAATTAAATAAAATTTGATATCGTTATCAACTGCCTTAATGGAAGTACAAACACAAATTAATTGATATGGAAGACTAAAACTAAGAGTCCTATTAGTACTGATTGGTTACATTAAATATTAAACTTTTCAAGGAAAACTATATTTTTTGTTTCTTTTATTTTACAAGATTTTTAGTTTTTTTTTTATAGAAGAAGATTTTGGTTTTTTAGTTACCAGAGTTTTGACACGTATTATTATCATTTGTCAATAATAAAAAAATATATTAAAATTAAAAAAAAACCAATTATTAATATGTAGGTTTTTGAAATTCAATTGAGTACTTTATCACAAAAAAAAAAGGCTTTGAAAATGAATAAAATAAACATGCAATTATTAGTGATATAATTTGAAGTAGCTAAGTCTAGCTTCCATATTAATTTACGGTTTCACTCTTTAACCCATCACTCTAGCTATCTCCTATATTTAATGTTTCTCTACCTGTCTCTCTACCAAATATTTTTTTAATATCTATCTAATATATATGTGATATAATTCACTCATTGATGAGTATAAAAAAACAAGTACAACTGTACAAGCTATGTTTGCTTATGAAGGAAATTATAAAAGAGGTTATTCATTATTGTACAATTTTACCATGTATACTGTTGAGAAAGACAACTTTAAGAAAAGTAGTTAGTATTATATGGTTAAGAATGAAAAATTATTTTAAAAAAAGTGTTGATTCCTAACCATCGAAGTTTACTAGTATGTGACATGATAATTTCCTTTTCATTGCCACTACATAAAATTAGTTTAATTTTTTTTTTTATGTTTATAAATATAATATAAATTTTGAAAAAATTGATCTCTCATTGATTTGAGTTGCGGTTGTTTTTGCTAGTTAAATACGACAGGTGATATTGATATTAGTTTGTTTTCTAAATTGACGACCTATTTTGATTTTTTAAATAAACTAATTAAATTAATCTATTGCTGAAAAAAAAGGTCCAATATACATTGAGGTCTAAGATGGATTTTATTATGAGGTTTTTTGAAGTTTATGATAATATTTTAGTAAACTATGTACTAAAATTTTCTTTAAATTCTATATTTTTTAGATGTTTTAGAATGCAAAAGTATTATTTTCAAATTATTATAATTAGTTAATCAATTCAATTTAAAAATGATTAATCTATTTAATCTTTATTGAGACATTAGTGATTTAAATAAAATTTTATTAATTTAAATTTTAAAATAGGAGAATATATAATGTCATCAACTTATGAGTACATGATCACATGGAAACTTTTTATTAAGTAGAATTTGTTTCTCTATCGAGAAGCAAAATGATGATAGTGTTACTTTTGGATTAAAAAACTAATTAATTAACATCGTTTGTGTATAATATTTCACAGAATGTGATACCACTATGGAAGGAAATAGAATTGTACGAGGAGTATCAACATAAATTGAGATCCCATGTTGGTGAAGAGAAGGCAAATGAAATCATAACCGAAGCATTATATCTAATAAGCTTAGGAACCAATGATTTCCTTGAAAACTACTATGTTTTACCAAAACAACAATTCCATTTCACCATATCACAATATCAAAATTTTCTAGTTGGTATTGCTGAGAATTTCATTAGAAAATTGTATACACTTGGTGCTAGGAAATTATCCATAACTGGTCTTGTTCCTATAGGGTGTCTTCCATTAGAGAGGGCTACAAATTTTTTTGGTGACTTTGGTTGCAATGAAAAATACAACAAAGTGGCTTTGCAATTTAATGCAAAGTTGGAGAAAATGATATCAAAGTTAAATAAGGAGCTCCCACAATTGAAAGCCTTGTCAGCAAATGCATATGACATTATCCATGATGTTATTACAAGACCTTCCTTCTATGGTATGTTTTATTTATTTGTTCTTACTTATATAATATATGTTTGTATTTTTTATTTTATATGTTGCGCATTTCTTTCATTGGCTATACCACAAATGGAAGCAACAAAAACATACCCCTATAGTCGTCTTAAATATAAATTAAAATTAAAATATATTTGATAGAGATAATACATTTTAATACTTGTTTATATTTAAGAATATTGAAGAAATACATGCATATATGCATATAGGGATGTATCACACCTATATAGACTAAATATCACTCGTGGTCTCTTAACTTAATTTCAGTTAACGATTTAGTCATTTATCTTTTTTTTTTCTCCCGATTTGGTCCTTTATGTTTTTAAATAATTTCAGTGTTACCCTTTAAGTGGAATTCCGTTAAGAAAAAGTTAAAAAATCTCTCATCCGTTTTGAGAAAAAGTTACCATTTATGTTTTAGAAATATTTCAGAAAAATGTTCAAAGTTTGTTCTAAGTTTGGTAGTAGGATTGATTCGTTAAAACTGAAGCTATGAGGTATTTATACTTCATATACATCACTTCAGATCAGTGACAATCGTTCCTAGAGGTTTGATGAACATGTACAATGATCTAGATGAGGGATTTTTTAACTTTTTTTTTAACAGAACCCCACTTAAAGGGTAACGCTGAAATTATTTAAAAACATAAAGGACCAAATTGGGGAAAAAAAAAAAGATAAAGGACTAAATCATTAACCGAAATTAAGTTAAGGGACCACGAGTGGTATTTAGTCCACCTATATATAGTGCCGAGGCGAGGAATATTATTCATCTCTACCGCTCACAATATCATCTATGTCCTTTTTCCTTTGTACGAGTATTGTTTTCTCTTGTTCACATCTTTAGGGGATCCATTAACACAAAAGAAAATTAAATTTCTAGTATTTTCAAATAAATGACGGTAAAAAATTTAACTCTCTATCAAAAACAGTTAAAATTTCTAATACCATATTAACTAATTATAATTTTTCTTTTTTGACGACATTAGTTAATTGTAGTTAATTTATTTGAATAACAAAATAACGTTTCAAAAAATTGACATCCTTTGTAAAATTAATTATTAACTATATGTATTAGTTATTAATGTTTTTATCAAACAAACAAAAATGAGAATTTTGGTAAAAAAAAAAATCAAGTATCTATAGATAAAACTTAAAATATAATTTATAAAGAGATGCATCACTTATTATAAATTGATTTTATAAGATAAAAAATTTAATTATCATATATTGTCAATATAAACAAATTTACATTGTTGATATATATTTACATACACGACTCTAAAGATAGATATTATAAAAGTCAAATATACATAATAATTAAAAAATTATGATTAATAATGTTAACTCTCTTTACAACAACTGTGTCTAAAAATTAAATTCAATGATCAATTAGGAGCAGTAGAAAAACCTTATAGTTTGTTCAGTCACATGTGGTTTTCAAATTATTATCCTGTTCGCGAGGTAGGGCTGGCCTAGACTTAAGGTGGTGGCCCATGCGAACTACTTCTCCCATGCCTTAGGTTTTAGGGATTTAATTTTTCAATACAATTGATTAGGTCCTCTTCCAATGTTCTTAACTCAAAGAGTTATCACATTTTAAAACATTAAAAATGTTAATAACACATTATGTTACACATAATTTTCAATACACTATTTTTTATTGGTTGAATTTTAAATGGGATTCACTAAATTATGTGGAGTTCTGGTAAGTCCTATATGAATTTCAATCAATAATAATGAGTGTGTAGTATTAGCTTTTCTTAAAATATTGATAAAGAATATATATATATATATATATATATATATAACTTATATTTTGAAATTTAATATAATTGTTATCAAATGAATTTAATTTATATACACTATTAGTGTAAATTTTTTTTGTTTTACATTATCAATCAATCATATCCATTAGATCATCATAGATGTTTGATTTTAACCATAACTACCTCTAAATCATCCTAATTAATGATTGTGATGTGTTGACAGTGTAAATTTTTTTTACATCGACGGTACATACAATTAAACTCTTATCAAATTAAAATAAATAATAAATATTATTTTACCTTTATTTGTGAAAATATATTATTTTACCCTTTTAATATGTATTACAAAATAAAACATAAATTACTTTATAAAATAGTTCTAATTTTTTTTTACAAGTAAAATAGTGCTAAATTAGTATTAAAAAAAAAAAATTGCCAATAGAAATAGAATAGTTTTATGACTTTATTAGTTGATACAAGCTAGTAAGAAGTTTCAAGTTTTTGAAATAATATACCGGATATAGTTTGTGAATAAAAGTAAATGTTGGGGTAGCTTTACTTTGACAAAAGCACTGTCTGTATAGATTGTGTGTTTCAGAGCTGCTAGTTGAAATTTATAGAGGTGTGACCAGCAAGGATATTTTATAATTAAATGTACTACCTTATAATAAATAATATAGTACTGCCTAGTGAATTTTTATTAGGTATGCTTTTATTTCTCATCATCAATATAAATTTATGGAGGCCATCTAAATGTGATTGTGTTTACTATTGTTCATTGCTCAGCTCATATGTGTGATTATAAATAGAATATAAATTCTCACAATTAGATTATTAAAGATGATTAGTGCCGAGTAAGCTTTTGATAATATGGAAAATGATATTTATTTTTATTTTTATTTTTTTGCAGGATTTGAGGTGGTAGAGAAGGCATGTTGTTCCACTGGAACATTTGAGATGAGTTACTTATGCAGTGACAAGAATCCATATACATGCAAAGATGCAAACAAATATGTCTTTTGGGATGCCTTTCATCCTACTGAGAAGACAAATCGCATTGCCTCTAATTATTTAATACCAAAACTTCTAGCAGCTTTTAAATGATCCATCAATTCATTTTATTTCTTAGCTTTAATGTATAAGTTTTTTTTTTTATGCTAAAAAAAATTTAATACTATTACTATTATTATTACTATCACATGCTACAAGATGAGGGGATTCATTTCCTTTTCACTTATATAGATGGTTGTGTCTTTCAAGATGAGGGGATTCATTTTCTTTTCACTTATATAGATGGTTCATGGTTGTGTCTTGCCAAGGGATATGATGATGATCAATTTATAATACGGGGCCAAAAAGATTTTAGGTAGTAAAATTTTTGAACAAAAAAGGTAATGATAAATATTGTATAAATATTTAATTATAATAATTAATTATTATATATATATATATATAATGATATAAAATATAAAAGAGAATATTATTTATTGATGAGTGAAATGTATTGTTATAATTTTTTTATTTTTATTAATTTCCTATCTCACTTCCATTTTTACCTTTTTTCTTCTTTCTAGTTCTATGTTTACTCATTCAATTGTAAAAACTTACTATGATATTTCGTATAAAGATTCACATTGGTATTTTAAATAAATATAGAGTTATTTAATCTTTAAGAAATAAAAAATATTAATTTTATCCTCACAAATTTGAAAAACAATCAAAATAGTTATTTATCATGAGGTCAAAAATGAAGTTAAAGAATATATAAAGATACTAAGTTAACAAACATTTTAAGATTCTTTTAATCAAAATTAATTACTTTTTAATTATTTATCATAGACTTTAATGTTTTTCTTCTTTTGAAAATAGATAACTATTTTTTGCCCCGTTATAAAAATTTATGGATCCACCACTGATAGATGTTGGATTTTGATGTGATGTTTCAAGGAAAAAGGAAACTGTATGTAGGGGGTGTAAATAGTGTACATATTCTGGCTTTTGATAGAACAAAATCCCGAAAATTTGAAAAATAGAATGTTTGGCATGGTTCATTTATACAAACTATTATCTCGAAATCTGAATTAAATCAAACCATTAAACAACGAGTTAATTTGTTCTAGTTTAATTGAGTAAACAATTTTCTTCAAAAGGATCGAGTTTTCAATTTTTTAAAAATTCAGAAAATTATTATAATTTTTTTTTAAACTATAGATTTTTGGGTTAATTTTTTTTTCAATCTCTATAAAATTTTAAGTATTTTTTAGTCCAGGTACATTTTTGTATTGCTACAAAAGTATCTTGTAATTAGTTTTAGTTACTATTGGAATTAAATATGTTTAATTATCACTTAATTTTAAAATTTTTGAATGATTTTTTTAAAATATATTTCGCACATTATAAAAAGTTTATCTGTAAAAATTTAGAGTTTTTTAATTTAGGATAAATTAAATATAAATTTTTTTAAATGTTATAAACTCAACATAAAAGTAACTTTTTTTATAATGTTTTAAATATGTCTTTAAAATAATCATTTAAAAATATATGTTGATGTTCTAGTAGAGAACAAAAATTCTTATAGAATAATTTTGTAAAAACTAAAAAATATAATTTTTTGAAGGACTAAAAATGACGAACTTTTACATTGACTAAAAACTTGTTTAACCTTTTAAAACAAGTAATAAATTATCATAATCTACGATACTACTAATACAAGGTAAAATAATAGAAATATAATCAATTATTTAGATTGCATTGTATTAGTAGTGTTATAGATTATGATAACTTATATACTTGTTTTAACGGTATAAAATGGGTTAAACAAGTTTTTAGTCAATGTAAAAGTTCAAGACTCAAATTGAATAGTATGTGTGATTGATTTGAGAAAAGTAAATTGAATAATATGAATGATTGAAATAATTAATCACATCAAGAGTTATAAAAACTTATTTAATCAATTAAATAAACAACTAATTAATAAAAAAATAACTAACTAACTAACTAGTATAACTAATTAATAAAATATCTATAAAAAAATACTTAGTTTTGATATGGTGCAGGAGTGTCCAGTCTAACTTTTAGTACTTCTTGAAGAGCAAGATATGGATATATATTTTTTGAACTCTTGATGTTTGATTGATTTATAAAACACTGAATGAATGGTACTTTGATCTCTTGAAACATATAGTAGTATAATTTTGGCTAAATATCATCTGTGGTTCCTTAACTTAATTTCGGTTAACGATTTAGTCCTTTATCTTTATCTTTTTTTTTTTCGATTTTGTCCTTTATGTTTTTAAATAATTTCAGCATTACCCTTTAAGTGGGGTTCTGTTAAGAAAAAGTTAAAAAATCTCTCTGCTACATCATTGCATATGTTCATCAAACCTCTAAGAACGATTGTCATTGATTTGAAGTGATGTCTATGGAATATAAATACACCATAGCTTCAGTTTTAACGAATCAATCCTACTACCAAACTTAGAACAAACTTTGAATATTTTTTTGAAATATTTCCAAAACATAAAGGGTAACTTTTTCTGAAAACGGATGAGGGATTTTTTAACTTTTTCTTAACGGAACTCCACTTAAAGGGTAACACTGAAATTATTTAAAAACATAAAGGACCAAATCAGGAAAAAAAAAAAGATAAAGGACTAAATCATTAACTGAAATTAAGTTAAAGGACCACAAGTGATATTTAGTCTATAATTTTTTATAGCTAGGCAGGGCAAACTATATTAAAAATTGCTGAAACCGAAGTTGTGCTAAAAGAAACAGTCTAAAGTCAATTACTATTTATTATTTTTCTCATTACCAATCTATGTTACAATAGTTTGTATGGATATTATGAATATTTTAATCAATGATTTTTTTTTTAATTTATCCATATATGCATTACTATAATATCTATTAAAATTGACTAAATTAAAAATTATTGTTCATAGATGACATATTATTCAACTATTAATAATTTAATTTTGATAATACTAAAATATGTTAATTTTTAATTTACAGTAAAAGTATTTTTTCATTTCAATTATGATTATTTTTTAAGAAAATTATTAAATACATGAATTTTTTGTTATAAAATTATATTTATTTACTAAAATATTATTATTAATAGTAGTTGAATAGTAGAGTAGTCAAGTGAGTCAATATATAATAAATAAAAATATATTAACAAAAAAAAATAATTAATACTTCGTTGACTATCGAAACTCACGAATAATATGATAGAAACAAATGTCGTAAATGAAACATATAATAATGAGATGTACACGTGGAGTATAATCAAGTCTATCAAGTAAAAACTAATTGATAAAAAATAGTACTGTATAACAAGCCAAAACATACTCAAAACCAAAATATTAATGATACATATACACTTATTCTCTCCACGTTCGTTAGTTTTTGGGGATATAAATGTTCGGGTCAAAATTTAGGATTTAGCTGTGTAGTTAATGTTAATTTTTGTTAGAAAAAAAATTAAAGACATAATATTTTTATCACTTCAATTTTTATATTCCTTTCTCAAACTATCAAATTATCTTATGATTCCTTCGGCAAAACCAATATTCAACGTGTAATTTTGGAAAGGGCAAATTGCACCCTTTTTTTTTCTAACATAGTCACCTAACTCTCCCTCTTTTTTTAAATAATAAAAAAAAGAAATACATCATTTGGAGTTAAATTTCAACCTCTTAAAAATATATTTTTCAAATCATTGTAACATAATATTTTCCTTCTTTTAATTTCATCATTCACATTTGTACACTCTCTCTTCCTCCAACCTCTCACATTGTTAAATCAGGGCCGGCCCAAGATGAAGGCGTCTAAAACCCTTGCTTTCGGCCTCGCCAAAAAATAATCTTTTTACTTTAATTTTTATACGGTATAATCTTTTTATTATCAAAACTCTTTAACCATGTATAGAAACAAAAAAGGCCTACAAATTTTTTTAATTAGCCAATTAAAATCGATGCAACTATTTATGAGGATGAAGATACTATACCGTTGGAAGAATCTTTTAATATTAAATGCATTCATTTTCACTAAAAACCATCTTATATTAAAGACATTGTTTTTTTACTAAAAATGTCTCTTAGAATTATTCATATGAAACTTTCCTGTCAACACGACATAAAGTTTTTTCATCATTGACCCTACTTCCTTATTCCTTGCTTTAATTTTATTTTTCGTTTTGAATTTTTATTGTGTGAGTAGCTTTTGTCAGTGGCCAAAATATATTAAGATATGTGTTTTTAATTTATTCGTCTCTTTTTCATCTGTAATCTGTTGAGTATTAACTAAATATTTATATTCTAAATTATTAGTCTTTTTTTCAATTGTAGCAGAGATCAACATTTTCTATATATTTGGCTGGAGCATAAATTAGAAAAAAATTTAAATTGATTAGTTTTATTATCGATTGAAAAAGAATTATTAAACGTCGATTACAATAATTTGATAATTGATTTTGCATAAAAAAAAAGTACGAAAGATCAATTTTAAATAAAAATATTAATAATTTATTATTAATTTAAAAAAAGCTCCGTTTGATAATTTCGCTTTAAGCCTTATAATGGGTTGGGCCGGCCCTGTGTTAAATTATTTAGAAATCAAATAGGTTTGTCCATTATCTTCTTCATTCTAGACCACATAACAATTACTAATATCATTAACATAACCTTTGTGTTTGTAGGAGGACACCATCAGCAAGAGATGATTGAAGGGTGTCATTGATAATATAGAGTTAGTGCCAAGAGTGAAACTTGTTCCTTAATAGCATCTTTGAATTGCTTCAATGATAAAAATTTAGTCTCAACTTCTCATTTATAGTCCATGCACATATACGTAGACTTAAACATATTTTTAAGTTTTTTTTAATTTGTTTACTTTATTCACCATTTATGCTATCTAAATCTTCTAACTCGTACCCTTGGATCCTAAATCCTTCAATATTGCAATAATTTATTGCAGTGACTAGTGATCTAAGTCATCTTCAATATCTTCCATTATTCTACCTAGATATTCATTACCAAACCTCTCATTCACAAATTGGCCTCCATCATGAAGTTTTACTTATGATCCATGAAATTTACAATAGTACAAACACAAACTCATGACTCAAACAAACTATCGCAGGTTGCACTTGGTCACTAGAAATCGAATGTCGCACACGATCGACATTAGGTTACCGTTACAATTTTTTAATTTAATTTAAAAATCTATTTAAAAATTCTCATATAGTTTAAGGACGTACATATTAATTAAACCTAATTATTACGTACTATACTCATTCCTTTAGGAATAATAATTGATGATTGCATTTATGAAAATAAAATCGAAAATGAAATTGTTCATTTTAATATGTATTCAAGAAACATATTGACTTTTTATTTTACAAATTTTAAAAACTATTATTACATTTTGCAAAATGCTTGAGAGAAAAGAACTATCGAATAGTCACTATATGTACATTTTATATTATATAGTATATATATTTTTTATACAGTATAAATATGATACTCTTATCAACTATAACTCCCACTAAAATAATTATAAAAAATGAGTTAGATTTTTTAAAATACTATAATCTTTTAAAATGAAATATAGATATTACTTGATTAAAATATTAGTATATTTAATTTAAAATTTGAATTAAATACACTATTTTTTTTATTAAATTAAATACATCAATTTATTAAATATTATTTTTATTTATATTTTATTTTGAAAAAAATAAAAGCTGCAGGAGAATTATGCTGGTTACTTGTGTCATACATTTATTGGGCAATAGACATAAATCACATCACCTCCGTTCCTGTTAGAACATAGAAGCATTGAATTCAATTCAATTATTTAATGGTTTCATTGGCTTAGGCCATAAACTGAGAGGAACTTGTCCCTTCTTGGGCGGTTGCAACTGTATCACTGTCTAATTAATCGTGCCACCTTCTAGTAGTTAGTTGGTGTGGAAAAATCAACCAGGCATGGCCCTTAATATAATAATTTTTGGGATTGAAAACTTTTTCTTGTATATAGAATGTAGTAATGTACCTACTAACTTGATGCAAAAATTCTTTTCTTAACAAAAGAACCAATATGATTATTAGATTACCATGAAACAGACCACGGTGTACTTAGGATTGCACCTAGACATCATATTTATATAACTAATTCATATTCATATAAAAATCATTTTAAATAATCAGTTTGTATAATTAATTTATATAATAGGATTTGATTTTATGAAATTAATTAAGAACCAATTATATCTATAATCAATATTTTTTATAAAAAAATTATTTAGAAAAAAATTCAAATCTTGTTTGGAAAATTTTCTGAAAAATAATCGAAATTCTTTTCTATAAAATATTGTTGTTTGGGAAAAAAATTTCAATTTTGACCTAAAAAAGAACAAATACATTTTTTTTTTCTGAAAAAAATAATAAAAAATTACCAAATTTCTTTTGCTCATGATATATATATATATATATATATATATATATATATATATATATTAATTTTAATAGATTATCTGATACCAGAGACGCCGCAAGATCAAAGTGTATAACCAGAGAGATGAACTATAAATAAATAAAGTAAGGACAGATGCAACAAGGTTTCTGATGCACCAGATCAACCGAGGTTACAAGTGCAGAGCATACTTAATATTTAATGAACAACAAATATGTAAAACAAATTTTTGATTTCTAATTCAAAAGAGAACTTACAAGTAGTTTTGAAAACGGAAATGTAAAAATACAAGGTTTTGCGAGAATATTGAGACAATGAAGATTACAAGATAGTTAAGACTCTCTATGTAAACTCTCTGTTTTCAAACTCTGATTTGTGATGAAGAAGAGTCTTCCTTAAATAGCCATCGAACTGGGACAGGTGGCTTGTTTGGTGGAGGAAATGATGAGATTCTTTCTTCCTTTTTGACTAATGGTGTTTGTGGAGGACAAAGTGGCCATTGGATTCTTCAACTTTTGACTTTGATGGCAGACAAATTGCCAATTTGTCTTCTGACATTTTGTTTGCTAGTAATAAGTGAAATATTTCCACGTGTTTATGTGTCTGATTTGCCGTTTGGGCTTTTCCTTTTTTTTAATGACTATTTTGCCCTTGGGCTTTTCTATTATTTATCTATTTTTTATTTATTTTTTTTTATTTATTTTTTTTATTTTATGGGCTAGGCCCAATTACATCATTTTGATATGGTCCGAATTATTTTACAGGTGAGAAGATGCCAAAACAGTCATCTTCGTTTTGATCCTCCAATTCGATGCATGCTTCAGAAGTTGAGCTGGAAGAGGGTTTTGTAGAACTGGTTTTGCTTTGTAATAGTTGAGACATGATTTCGAAATACTCATCCTCAGTCTTTGCGGCTGCCAACTGAGTTTGGGCAAAAGACTTTTGGGCCAAGAATTGATTTTGTATTTGGGTTGGCTTCATTAGTCCTTGTTTTTGAAGCCATGTTGTGACGGCTTGAGTTTTGACGCTTGGTGGTATTGAGAATTTTGTCCACCATCTTACTTTGAATCTTCTAGTTAGGATAGTCTGGACATCCTTTTGGTCATTTTCAAAGAACCATGCCAAGACCCATGGTATAAAGAATTTGGTAGAGAAAAGCATGAGAGGGTGAAACATGCGTTCCTTATCTGAGGGTTTGTAATTTGTTTTGAAGATTTGGAAGCTATCCTGGACTTCCTTGTGATGGATTTCTGGGATGGAACCATATAGTTTCCACCAATGGGCGAACCACTGTGGGATTTTTGATGGATCCATGGTTAGGTTGAAGAAAAACAGCCAAGTATGACTGAAATTATTGTTTTGGATTAAAAATGCATTATACCAGGCTTGTTGGTAGTCCCAGTAATTGAATGTCTTACAATGTTTTATGGTGGTTTTGAAGTCTAATGGGAATTGTTTTGAAGTGTATAGGTTCTGTCCCCATTCGGAAGGAGGGATAATTTTGTGGATTTTTGCAGTGGAATAGTTTATTGGGCCCTCTTTTGGGTTATCCTGAATTGTTAACGAACCAGTCAATTCAAGAATGGATTTGTAGTAACTTTGGGGTTTTGAAAGATCCCATGGTTTAAAAAACCAACCATCTGGGAATATTTTTTGAATGATCAAATGAGGATTTTTATTGAAATAATTGTCCTCAATTGTCCATATGTTTTGAAAATCTTTTTTGATGAAATATTCAGACTTTGCTTTGAAATTAATCAAAGTCTGTGATTCATTAAATTTTGAAATTGTTTTGCAAGATGATTCTTCGGCTTTTACTTTGAGTTTCATCAAATTTTGAGGCTCATCCTGTTTTGAAATCTTTTTATGAGAGGGAGTTTTTGAAGATTCACCCTTCTCTTGTTTTTGCAAAAATGGAATTTCCATCGAGAGACTTTCAATCTCAAGTTGGAGCTCCCGAAGTCTGGCAGCCTTTTGAAAGTTAATGTCATCATCCATTAACCCTCTGAGCTCTATAAAATTTTGAGGTGGAACAACTTGTTGGCTTGAAAGCCATTTTTGAATTTGTTTTGTTTCTTCTTCTTCTTCTTCGTCCTCAACTGCTTGTGCCCAGGATTTAATAGGCAATGCTGAGGAGATTGGTTTTGGTTTAAGTAGTTGGTCCAGTTGGACCTCAATCTTCTTTTTTCTGGGTGGCATAACTCTCAAGACCTGTTTTGAAGAAATTCTCTGGTTAGAAAATCTGGAATTGAGTTTTGGTCTCCTTTTATAAATTCAATATCAAAATCAAATATGCTAAGAATGGCTTGCCATCTGGCAAAAATTTGTTTTGATGCAATGTTTTGAACATCTTTTTGTAAAACTTCTTTGGCTGACTTGCAGTCAATTCGAAGTAAAAATTTTTGATTTAATAAATCACTTTGAAATTTTGTAATGCACATGACAATGGAAAGAATTTCTTTTTTAATGGTAGAATAATTCTTTTGACAATCATTTCAATGTGCAGAAGTAAATTGAACAATGCATTCTTTTGAATTTGATATTTGTTTAAGAATCCCCCCATAGCCTATATCAGAAACATCTGTTTCAACAATTTTGGGTGCTGAAGGATCTGCTAAGTGTAGGCAAGGAATTTCTTTGACTTGTTTTTTGATGAGTTGGACAGTTTTAGTGTGGACCTCAGACCAAGTGGCAGGGTTTTTCTTTAATCTGTCATGGAGAGGTTTTACAACTCTGTTGATATTTGGGCAGAAGTCTAAGACATAGTTTAAACTTCCTAAGAACCTCTGCAACTGAGTTTTGTCCAGAATTTTGTCTGGGAATTTATCAGCGAAAAGAAGGGACCTTTCGATAGGGGTTATGGTGCCCTGAGAAATGTAGTGCCCTAAAAAGCGAATTTTTGTTTGAAAAAGCGAAAGCTTTGATTTTGAAACAACTAAGCCATTTTTCTTAATAATCATAAAGAAAGTTTTTAAATGTTTAAAATGGTCGTCAATTGTTTGAGAAAAAATTAATACATCATCAATATAGACAATGCAGAATTTTGAAAAAGGATTGAAAATGTCATTCATAATTCTTTGGAATTCTGAAGGAGCATTTTTTAGTCCGAAAGGCATAACCGTCCATTCGTATTGGCCAAATGGAACAGTGAATACTGTTTTGTAACGATCTTTTGGTTCAATTTGTATTTGCCAAAACCCTGATTTCATGTCAAATTTTGAAAATACTAACAAAGAGTGAAGTTTTTGCAAAAGATCTTTTTTGTTTGGAATTGGATAACGGATCCATTTTAGAGCTGTGTTTAAAGGTTTATAGTTGATAACTAATCTAGGTGTTCCTCTTTCAATTTCTGAGTTTTTGTTTACATAGAAAGCGGCGCAACTCCAGGGCGATCTGGATTTGGTAATCAAACGTTTTTGTTCCAAATCACGAATTTCATTTTTGCAGTGTTGTTCTAATTCATAATTCATTTGGATAGGCCTTGCTTTGGTTGGGATTTGTTTATCAGAAAAATCACTTTCATATGGCAAATCTACCATATGTTGTTTTCTGTCCCAAAATGCATTCGGCATATCTGAACAAATTTCGTTTTCGATCATTTTCTGCAAATCAGAAATTTTGTTTTGAACAAAAGCTTTTTGCAATTGTTGTTCGATTCTCAGAAAGGAAACATCTTGTTTTAGAAAACATAAATGCTTTTCTTTTCCTTGAATTAAACAGTTTAGTTCATTTTTGTAAACAATTTGAAATTCCAACTACAAGTGCTTCAAAGGATTGTGCAGGATCTTGTTCCAAAACACTTAGAAAACCTCACAGGAAACCTTTTCCCAAACAAGATTTTTATAGAAATTCTAAACCTCAGAATTCCTACTTAATATATGGATATTCAAATTAATAATCTATTAAAAAAATGATAATCATATACAAAGCATATGAATTGATTAAAAATCATAGTCTAAATATCTGAATTTTTAAAATCGGTTATAGATGTAGTTTGATTGGAAAACCGTTTATTTTGTGCAACCTAAGATGTACTGTTTGTCTAATTTCATTTTATACTAATGTTTTTATGCATTAGGTTCTGGATGTGATTCCCAAACATTGTATATTTTTAATTTGCATAATTTAAATTTTTGATATTTTTTTTATTAAAGATCAAATTTTTAATATTAGAATAGAGCTCAAAATTGTCTAAGTCCACCTTCGATTTTATTTAATATTGTCCCAAAAAGCTAGTTAGCAACAAGAAGTTAGGTATATGTGGAGCAATGATGAATTTATATTTATCCTCCATTCATGCTTTTCAATTCACAAGTTTAGATGTTAGGGACATATATGATTAAGAGGAGATATTTTATTCAATTTGGTTTGTCGTTAGTTGTTGTCAAGTCCATGTGAAAAGTGTAGATTAATATTATTTTTCTTCAATAAGAAATTAATATTAGTAGAATAGTTAAAAATCTTTAGTTTTTTGTTGTGGTATTGATTTAAATGTGAAGTTAAGGACTTCACTTACGATTTTCACATTAGAACTTGCAATTTTTGGTGTATTTAGAGGCTTCTTGAACATTTTGGTCTGATAATGGGGTGCCTTTGTGAGACCACATGCATTATAGTGGCAGAGTTATCTTGTACTATGTGTTGGTTTTTCTACTCTTAACATATTTTGTGTTTGGACAATGCTCTTTTTGATGTTTAAATACATTTTTGTCTTTTAAAAAAAGAAACTAAATTTCTGACATGATAAAACAAGACATAAAAAAGTGTTATTTATGTATTACCGTCATTGGTGCATTTTTAAGACAAGTTTTTTTTGAATTGTAACCGTAAAAAATTAAATTTATTTGTAATTTATTATATCACAAAATAGTATGTAGAACTAGAGACAGAATCTAAATAAATCTAAATAGTTAATAAATTTCAATTATGATCGAATTGATTAGGGACATTTGAGTTTCATCTCTAACTAAAAAGTCATTGAACAATTTTATTTATCTTCTAATCAAATTAGATTATTAGAACTACTTTCTCCGGAAATTAGTAATCAAATGTATATAACCCAATGAAAAGTAATTTGTTTTTATTTCTATTGAAAATGGTCCCTATTGAAATTAATGATTTTACAAAAAGTGCAAAAATAAATATTATTTGATTAATTTTTCAAAAAAAAAATTATTTGATTAATAAAATATTAACTTAGTGAAAATTCAAATTAATCTCTAGTAAAAACTCTAAGACTCTGTTTGAACCCTTAAAAATTTTGAGTTTTATTTGCTTAGGTGAAATTTTTTGTCCACTAAAACATGTCAACTTGTCACCACAATGTTTATGTGTCCTATGATCAATTTATGATCAATTTATGATCAATTTAATTTCTAACAATATTTTAAAAAGACATTTCAATCATCCTATATATATAACATCAATCCACATTTTAGTCCTTAATAATACCCTGAAAGGAACATTTGAGTCATTATATATAATTCTTATGCATTACATGTAAACATTTAAAGGCAATGAGTGATCGATAAAAGACCCACAACAATTTCATCAAAATTCTAACAAAAATGTAACGAAAAAAAGTGGTCCATAAAATTTCCACAAAACACTCGATACTCATACCAGTAGCAGAAATCATTCATAGCAATTCCAACAAAATACCAAAATCAAAGTAAATAAAAAATTGATTAATAACATTAGCAAAAAAAAGTTATCTCATGGTTCCATGTTAAATTACATTAAATCTAAGTAGATGATAGTGGTTCAAATCCAAGAGTGAAATTCATTCTTATAATCTTGGTGGGCAAATCACCTCATGCATCTTTGTGGACCACTTTTTTATGTACCTTTATATTAGAACTTTGATGAAATTGTTGTAAATATTTTATGGCTTGTTTTTCTATATACTTCTATGTTAGAACTTCGATGAAATTGTAATGGATATTTCATGGATCACTTTTTTAAACTATCTTTCATTACCATTATATATTTACATGTAATGCATAAGAATGAGATAGAGGAATTCAAATGTCCCTTTTAGAGTACTCTTATGGACTAAAATGTGAGTAATGTTATAATATGTGTTTTTTCAATGATATCTCTATTTAGAACGAATGATATTTATATGATGGTACAGTTATGACACTGCTAGTAAACAATGAATTCTATGTAGCAACTCTCTAGGTAGGGGATCTTATCAACCCTTTTGAGAAAACTTGGAAGGCTCCGTTAATATCTTCGTTTTTTGATTAGGCAACAAGTACCAAAATATTTCACACTTCTTTATTTAATTCGGTTACTAGTGATAGAAGGTTTGTGTGCAAGGAGAAAAATAGAGAATACTCGGTGAGAAGCACCTACATGTTATATGTTCAAGACTTTAATGAGGTATCCCATCAGAGAATACCCAGACAATGGAATCTCATCTAGAACCTCAAAGATTTATAAAAAATAAAAAACATATTAAGGCGTATATGTAGGAGGTGCCTCCCTACTAGAGGCAAACTTCAGCAGCGTGGTGGTGAGTACCATACTAATTGTGTGATGTGTGATCACAAACTTGAGGATAATGTCCATATTCATTTATTTGTGCTACTAGTCGAAATGTCCGGAAGAAAATCTTTTTTTTTTCAGGTCATTGTTGATGTTGCGGTACATAACTCGGAGGTATGTGACATAATCTTCAAAGTCTTGCAGCAGTTATCTAGTAAGGATGCAGGTCTTTTTGCAGTTATCCTTTGAAAAAATTTGAAACAACGTAACATCAAGCTTTGGAACAACTTAGTTGAAAATCCATTCCAAGTACTTTATCATGTTGTAGATCTCCTCAACGATTGAAATGTTGTAAGTTTACTCAAAATTAAGTTGAAGTGGCACATAGAGAGCATCCTACGCACATTCAAAAAAAATAGGGACCAAGTAGGATGAAATTTAAATGTTATGTCTCCTTCTCCACTCGTGCCAATCAAGTTGGAGCTGGAATGTGTATTAGGAATGAACATGGAGAGTCTATGCTAGCTAAAACGAACTGCTTCACACCTCAGGACGAAGTTCACACAAGTAAGACGCTTGGTCTACTCTCTATTATTGAATGAGTGCGCGATTTACAAATAGGTGTTGTAGACTTTGAATTTGATTCAAAAGTGGTAGTTGATACCTTCCATTCTCAAAATCCTGGCAATGCTAAGTTTTGAGATACTATTAAACATTGTAAATCTATGTATATTCCTTTTCATGTAAACTCAAGTGTTGAGTTCTATATTTGAATTGAAATACCTTATTGTATTAACACATTATTATCAATGAAATGAGATAAGAATTTTTTAGTAAAAAATCAAATAAAGGACTTGAATGTCTCTTTAAACTAGTATAGGGACTAAAATAATGTAAATTCCATCATATGACATGTAAGCAATGTAGAGACACATTGACATGCCATGAGGGATGAAAAGCTTCTACATACACAAAACCAAATTACACGATGATTCCTTAAATAAATATCATGATTATTTTTATAAGAGACTAAAATTATATTATTTTTTGTGAAGAACCAAACTAGATCTCCATTTTTTGTGAGTACTATTTTGTATCTTCATTCTTAATTTTAATAGAGCACTTTAAATCCCATGAACCGTCCTACACTAGATCTTGGTAGATGATATATCATTCTCCTCATCTCCTAATTTAATAATGTACGAATTTGGGTTGAATTAATCTTTTGATTGACTTGTTCATGCAATGGAAGTGGGTGACTTAACTTACGAACTTATTGATAGTTTTTCATGCATGGTGAGTCATCCTCAGCTTTACACGTAACAATAAAGGAGAAAGTTTTCATTTTCTGAATTTATATTGAGACTATATGAGGAGTGCAAAAGAAAAGTACACATTTCAAATATACACGACAAATTATTCAGTTATTATATATTATTTAAACATTCTATACTCATTGTAGTTATAGATAGATAAAGGACCACAATAAAGAATACCGTAGCCTCTTCCAATTGGGAAACATTTTGAATATATTAGCTATATTACGTCTTGCTTGGGCCATCAATCACACTAGCTCTTTTTTTATTAAAAAAATAAAAATTATTTAATAAAAGAAAAATTAATCTCAGTAGTCATTTTTTGGTAAACAAGAGGTACTCTCATTAGTCATTATGCAAAACGAAAAATCACTTTTGGTCTTTGGATTAAAGTATCATCAATAGCGGTAATTTTAAAATTTTTTAATGGAGATGATTTTAACCGTAAGTAGTACAGAAAAAATAAAGAAAATTAATATTTACAAGGGTAAAAAACGTGACAAATAAAAAATCTTAAGAGAAAGAGGAAAATTATCATTAGTTAAAAGTAGAAATAATAATTATTTTAGAAATGTTCTAGATATCAAATTTTGTCTATTTTAAATTACAAAATTACTCTTATTATTACTAGCTTTGTGATTGGAATTGCTATCATAGTAAAAATGGATTTATAGTGAATCTATGTATGGAACCACTATTGAAATCAAGTTTTAGCAAAATAATTATTGTATAAAAAAGGTTTATTGTATGTGACTTAACCACGTTATTCATATAATTTCACTTAATTCAAATTAACAATTCCATTATTCAAAGTTGAAGATAGAATAGAAAATATAAATCAAGCTACGGAATAAAAACCAGATCATATCACACTAGAGACTAGTACATTATTAATTGCACGATAATAACTTATGGTACTTTTGTGGAATTCATGGCATCACGCACGTACTGAATTAGCTTACGGTACTTCTGTGCAATCTCAAAAAAAATTTACTCCTTTGAGAAAATATCTTCTTTGATCTTTAAAGTATATTTAAAAAATTGATATATCTAACTAATTTTATATATATATATATATATATATATATATATATCATTTAATATAATAGTTTGGACAATGGTTTGTGTTTAAAAAATGACAAAGGGAGATTTGTAATGCCGAAGACGTTAGGACAAAGTCTTGTTGTGAGTGTTATATGGAAGTCTGGTTTGAACTCATATCCTCTTTTTTTATACTCATTATGTTATCTTTGAGCTGTATTCAAAAATTGTTATGGACGAATCCAAATTTGAAGCTATTATTTACCTATGTAGGCATAATCTTGTTCTCATTGTTCAATTGAGTTTGGGGAGAGACAAGTAAATATGGTGGTTGATTCGCTTGAAATGGTGGCTTCATCACAAGCTTTTTCTCATTTTTTTATAGGGTTCCAAGTTGTATTCATCATCTTATTGAATTAGAAATGTAATATTGCCTTTTCATTAAAAAAAAAAAAATCATGCTATACAAACATTGTGCTATAAAAAGTTGTGTTTGAATAATTAATGTTATATACAGTTAATTTCATGCCAAAAGAAATATTTATTCATACATAGAAGCACTTTTACTAAGGTGGTAATTGAATGTTTATTCAAAGCACAATACACAATTGAATAACAAAAATCACAATATATACAAATAGTAACGTCATCAGAAATTGATAAGTGGCAATAAATGTAGTGACCGTTACTAAGGTAAGAAGAATTCACATAAGCAAATGAATTGTGGCATTGAAGTTGGTGTAATTCAAATCCACTAATTCCACCTTTTGGCTAAGAGAAACTTCCATTCCCACCGCCAAACGAGTTTGTTGAATTCTTGTCCCCTCAATCAATAATAGTTGTGCCCTTGTCTAACCAATTTATGGTACCCAACAACTTATTCACCCAAAATTCAAAAGATCAAACCTTCCATTAATATACAAACTCCTAACCAATATTTATTTCACCATCACAAGTCCACCCCTTTAACATACACTCCATCCATAGTCACGTACTCACTCTAAAACTAACACAATGGAATGGAAAATGTTAAAGCAACTAACATTATGGTCCCTTCACATTTTATGTCTCATTGTACTTCATATGAAAAAAGCAAATGCAGAGGTTCCGGCTATAATCGTGTTCGGCGACTCCTCCGTTGACGCCGGGAATAATAACTACATTCCGACGGTTGCACGGAGCAATTTTCAGCCGTATGGACGTGACTTTGACGGTGGACAAGCGACTGGAAGGTTCTGCAATGGAAGAATACCAACTGATTTCATATCAGAAGCTTTTGGTATAAAACAATATGTGCCTGCATATTTAGATCCTAAGTATAATATTTCAGATTTTGCTACTGGTGTCAGTTTTGCTTCTGCTGCTACTGGTTATGATAATGCAACTTCAGATGTACTTGTAAGTCCATCTGCTACTGGTTTGATTCTGTGAATGTGCAAATGCATACAATACATGTCTAGTTTTTAACTATTTTTTTTTATTTTAATGGTGACATTTTTGAATTTTATACAAAAAAATAACAAAATAAAAATAAAGGGAAATTTTATCTTTTAAACTCAAACTAAACAGGCACTATTTTATAACATAATTTCTCACATGATCTCAACTGTGGCTTTTTAAAAGACTATTTTTAATTATATTTTCCATTAATATGGAAATGTAAAAAATAGATATATACTTCTACATTTCATCCATCACACCGATGTCTTAAAAATATTCATGAAAACTTCTGTGGGATTCAACTATGTTCCTTCTATTGCAAAAAGATTAGATCATACTATACGTTCTTGATTTCCATTTCACTAGCTAGTTCATATCCTTTTAATTGATTTGTCTAGTAGTTTGTATAAGAAGTGTATCTATAGTTAATTCAAAATCATTTATAAAACAAAAATATTATGTCATTTTAAAAGTATATATGTGTGTGTGTTGCTACTTCTCTGTTTCTCTCTGTCTCTAATATATGAAAATTGAAAGGATTTCCTTGTTTTCATTAATTTTAAAAAACAAATTCAAAACTAGCTTATGATATATACTAACATATATAATAATGCAAACTATATGATTTTTTCTGCAGTCTGTGATACCATTATGGAAGCAACTAGAGTACTACAAGGACTACCAAAAGAATCTGACTGCATATCTTGGCGAAACCAAAGCAAAAGATACCATATCCGAATCGATACACCTTATGAGTCTAGGAACAAACGATTTCCTAGAGAATTACTATACCATGCCTGGTAGAGCATCACAATACACACCTCAGCAGTACCAAACTTTTCTTGCTAGTATAGCTGAGAATTTCATAAGAAATCTATATGATCTTGGTGCTAGGAAGATATCCCTAGGAGGGTTACCTCCCATGGGATGCTTGCCATTGGAGAGAACCACAAATATTATGGGTCAAAATGGTTGTGTTTCCAGCTACAATAACATAGCACTTGAGTTCAATGATAGACTCCAGAATTTAACCACTAAGCTCAATCAGGAGCTCCCTGGGATGAGATTGGTGTTTTCAAATCCATATTACATTATGTTGCGAATCATAAAAAAACCCGACCTCTATGGTATGTTACTGCAGCACATAGTCCAACTTAGCATTTTTCTATATATATAAATATTCCCATTATGATGCATATAATTAATTCAAATATTTTTCTTTTTGTCACAGGGTTTGAATCAGCCTCAGTGGCATGTTGTGCTACTGGGATGTTCGAGATGGGTTATGCATGCAGCAGGGGTCGCATGTTCAGTTGCACAGATGCTTCCAAATATGTGTTTTGGGACTCTTTCCATCCCACAGAGAAAACGAATAGTATCGTTGCAAAGTATGTGATGGATCATGTGTTAGCTCAGTTTTTAGAATGAATTTTTACAATAAAAAATAGTATTACTTGTGGAATTTTACTTATGTATTGTAATCACGCCACTTTCGCACGTTCACCATAAAATGGCATTTAGGCTTTCTATTTATGGGTGTATGTCGATGTGTGTATATACATATATTTATATGTAAGAATGTTAATACAGCACTTTCATCATAAAATGTGCTGATATTTATAATGTGAGTCATTTTGTTTGGACTATAATATATAGGTTTCCTTTGTGTATTCATCTTCATGTATTTGTTCTATTGCATATGGATAGCATGTTGTGTTCAAGTTTGTTAATCTAAAGCCATGTTTCGTAGGGTGGAAACCGTATCAAATCTAAATTTTGATATCTAATCTAATATATGAATCATAAGCATTCTCCTATCATTTTCTACAAGATTACTCTTTCGCATAAGGTGTAAAATTTCCTTCCACCAAGTTGTGCTTACTGTAACTTATCAAAATTCAAAGGTAATTGTCCCCATGAAATAACTCATCTGGTGAGACATGAGTGTTCAGTTGCCAGCTAGCGGGATTTGAATCTTCCTGATGGAACATCCTCTCCTCAAAGGCAATCCACTTCAGCTCAGTTGATGTGTGGCAAAAGGGTGTCACCTAGGCATGCCTCTGCACATGATTGCACCCAAGCACACCATTGATAACAATGCATCAAATAGGATTTTTTTTCTTTCTATTTTTTATAACAATATACTAAATAATAAAATAAATTAAGATCTAAATATATTGACTTACTGCATCACATTTTTTACCAAACCAAATGTTTGTCAGAAGAAACTATTTCAATTTTCAAGTAGTAATGTGTATAAACCAATGAACAGAGCAAAAGGTGATAGAAAAGTTAAGTTGATAAACTAACAAAAAGCATCAGAAGATCCAAACATAAGAATAAGTTGTGTTCTCTTGAGAAAGATCTTTCCATTACATCGCAATGTCAAAAGGTTATTCCACAAAAGATATGTAAACTTGTCCTCTTTGACAATTTCTCATTATTTGTTTTCTCCTCTTTGTTCGCCAATTTCATTATTTACGCAGCTTGTTTTCCATTGTTGATTAGTACTAAAAGACTATTTTTTTGAGTCAGAAACTAAGTAAGGATAAGTGTTTGATTGATTCGCATTAAACAAATGACAAAAACAGTCATTCCTTGTAAGCACTAACTGAAACCAAAATGAAAACAATTCAATAACAGCTTTCCTGACTGGATTTATCAGACATCTTCTAATGTAAAATGTTTCCCTCTGCATTTTAATTTGTTTAATGGTAATTACTTTTCCAAAATGAAGAAAAGTAAACAAAAAGTAGTAAATAACCTAAGTTGATGTATTGTAACGGCTTCCAATACTTCCATGACCTTGGTGTAACAAGGGATAGACCTTGGAACAAAATAATAATGGAGAGACAATATCAACAACAGAAAATAAGCATGCAACAAAGACAGCCTATTTATTTGAAAGCATTTCATATCTTTAAAAATAAGTGCAAGGTTTAGCAAGGCATATATATATTAAGATAAATAGACAAATCTCAACAAAACTTGATATAATAGAAAGAACTGTTATTTCTTATCTTTATTTGATAAACTTTTTATACTTTGCCAAATGGCTGGACCTTCAGGATGCATATTCACAAAGTATTTTACAAACCGTTTTTCATTAGATGAAACTATGCTACTCAAGGTTAACTCAGGATTTATTGCATTCCTCGTCTTCAACCACTCATACATTGAAAATCTTGCAGTAATTTTGTCCAAATCATGGCAAAAGTATGTCGGGTATCCCAAAAGACATTCTATTGGGTAACCTAAAACATTTATTAAGAAATCAATCTTCTTTTGAATTAAAGTTCTCTTCAGATTTAGAATCATAGGAACTCGCTTTATCATTTCAACCACTCTGTTATACTCCAAACCAGCTTCTACCAGGCAATCGAATCTCTCTTGTAACTGATCACCTCTCCCTTTAAACACCTTCACCGCTTCTTCCATCTCCTCAGAGTTCTCAAGATACCCCAATTTCAACAAGAAAGTTGTTTTCTCCAAATAACAACGCGGGTCATCATAGTAGTCCTTTCTAGTCCCCTTCTGTTCTGGTTTCAAAGCCAATCTAATAAACTCTAATGGATCATCCTTTACGATTTGGCATAATTCAGCTTTTCCGATTCCTAACTCCTTGCAAACAGTTTTATGACCTTTTATCGAATGTTTGCTCAGAACATGCATGTACTTAGACAAAACACGTGCGATATCATCTTGTTCCATTCGAATATTATACAAAAAATTAATCACATTCATCACATTCTCCACACACTTACTTGACAAAATAGAAGGATGCTCTATGAAACAAGAAGAAATCACATTCACCTCAACACCTGACTTAATCAACCGAGCCAAAAACAAATACATCTTCTTACCAAAACCATCCAACAACAACTTAGGATCTTCCTTAAACAAATTATACATATGTTTCTCAGAATATCCAACTTGATGAAGAAACTCTATACTATCAAGCATTGTTTTCCAACTATAATTTTTTGAACAAGACATACAATGCACAATCCAATCACTTTCAATCCCAATTCTATTCAACCAATCAAGAACAGCAACAAACACAGAATCAACATCATCACCAACCAAAAGTAAAGGACAGCAAACAAAAAGCTTAATAACAGTTGATTTACTCAAACCCAAACCTTGATAATCTTCGAATTTCTTCGCCAAAACGCCATTTTCAAACCGAAAAACCTCTCTTGCTTGGGTATAAATTTTCCCAATTCGATTCCTGGGAACACCGTGATTATACAAGCAACGAAAATTATCACTTAAAAGAGTATCATCACTAAGAAAAATGGTGTGACTAGGGAGAATTGATTGCAATTCGGATTGATTAATACCTAAACTCTCGAGAAAAGGTTCGAATTCGTTGATAGGGTTATATCTAAGGTACTTCCTGAGAGATCGAAAAACGTCGTCGTTTTTGGTGGGGTTGATTTTGGAGATAAGGGAGTTGATGAAATGTGGAGAATTTTTGGTGACGAATTCAGCGTGTATGAAAGTGTAATTTCGTGTGAAGTGAAGGTAATCCATTAAGGCGCGTTGAGCTTCGATTCTTGCGGTGCGTGGAATGCGGAGGGGAGTGGATGGAGAAAGAGCGGGAATGTGTGAAGATTTGGAACAGTGGAAAGTAAGGGGTTTAAGGGAAAGGGAAGGAGAAGGAGAAGAATGGTGTGAGAGAATGGGGTTTTGGGGAGAGAGAAAGAAGACGTTAAGATTATGCAGTAGTGAAAGAGTTCCCATTGGAAGAAAGAAGAGAAGAGAAGAGAAGAGAAGATGAGGGAGGGAGGGAGGGACTCACTTTTCGAAAAAAGGGTAGAGTAGTCAACTTTGACAAATGTCATCACAGAACAAGATAGGGATTTATATGTATATTCCATAAAGTATAAATTTTATACGTTGTTTCCTAAAAAACGTACTTTAATTATTATATTTCTCGTTTTTTACTTTATTTATTTATTTATTTATTTATTTATTTATGAAGTTTAAATTAATTTCTTAACTTTAAAAAATTCGGTTTACTTAATTTTAGTAATCTAAATTGATCGCACTCTTCAACCAACTAACCCTAACTCTATTGAGTAAAGGTTGTAAAAATGTGACTTAGTAAGGAGGACATGGCATACTATTTGGTGATTTTTATTTATTGTTTTAATGAAAAGTGCCAACTTCGACCAAAAATATAAAAAGTACCAACTTCTATATAAAAAAATGGTACCAAGTTGAAAAATGGGAGAAGTCATTCATGTAAAGTAGGCCTAGAAGAAGAGAGAGCTATGTTAGAGCATAGTATGTTGGGTTGGCACTTGGTACTATGCTCAAGGTAACTGATATGATATATTTGTTTGGAGTTTTCTCTTGATTTAAGTAGAAAATAAAATATTCATGTACCAAAAAAGAAAAAAATTAAAGTTAAATTAGTAAAGTAACACTTTTTATTTTTTAAAGTGAACTTCATTAAGAAAAAAGCTAGGATGAGACCAACTTAATTTTCAAAATCTTTAAAAAAAAAAATTCAAAAAATAAATGTTTCTTTTTTAAGGAAAAAAAAATTAAAAACCAAAAAACTAATTAAACTTTGTACTTTTATCCGGGCCGGGTCGGGTCACAAAGAAGTAACAAAGTGAAAAAGTCCATCGAGTCCAAACAAAAACCACCACACTACATCACTTGTCGACGACACTCCAAGCGCACGTTAGCCATCTCCGCCACCGTGTGATGAAGTCTCTCTTCGACTCAATCAACGTTCGAGATCTTCTCTCCGCTCAAGATCTCTCCGACCAAAACTCTCCTCTCTCAGCACCGGATCTCCGCCTCCTCATCGACCGCGTGGAGTCTCACTCTCTCCAGATCCGATCACAGGTACAATCCTACCTCGCCTCACACCACGAAGATTTCGCAAGCCTATTCTCTCTCTGCAACGACGCCGTTTCGCAGACGCTCAAGGTCTCCGATGACCTCGCCGGCGTTCTTCGGCTGGTCTCCGAACACCCAGCTGACGTGGAGGTGAGGGAAGTGGTGGAGGAAATGAAGGCGAAAAGAGAGGAGTTGAAGGTGAAGAGAGAGCTGTTAGGCTTAGTGGGAATAATTGTGAGTTTGAATCGAAGGTTAGAGAGTGTGAAGGAAGCTTTGAAGAGTGGGAAGTTTCAATTTGCTGCTCAAGGGTTGAAGGAATTGAAGGTAGCGTTGAGAATCGGTGAAGAAGATGATAGGGAGCCATTGGTGTATGGATTGTTGAGAAAGGAATGGTCTCAGTGTTTTGAAGAGGTACTAATCTACTTTCTTATATTTTTTTCTTCTCATTTTAGGTTTAATGCACTTTGTTTAGGGTTTAATTGCAATGTATGTAGGAACTGAATTGAAGCATTTCTGGTTCTGAATGTATAAGCTGAATTTGGTATTGATAATAATTTGTATGTAGTGTTTTTTGTTTGTGTTAAATAAAATTTTGTGATTGGGATTTTGTATTGGAATGGGTAAAGGAGATATTGAGGTTTTCTTAAATGAAAGGAATTGCATTCAGGGCTGGTGCATGAATATGTGCAATGAACAAAGAAAAGACTAATGGGTTGGGACTTTATTTTTAATTTTGAAGTCTGTTTTCTCCTCAAATAGAGACTGAATGCCGGGTTATCCGGAAACAAAATTCTCATATCCCGACCGATACTGTTATTTCTTTATCATGTGTAGATGGCTGAACTTTCTCTTTACCGTTGATCTAAGAGTTCTTTTGAATCTTTTGATTGGCTTGAATTCGTTCAAGTATTTTTATAAAGCTAAAGAATTATGCAAAGTCATCACTATAGGAGAAAATATCCCAATTCGGTTGACACCTCAACACCTACCAATCATTTGCAGTGTGCCCAATTTATTAATAAAACAGTAAAAAGAACAATAACAAGCATGAGGGGATAGGACAAAACCCATGCAAAGAATATTTGAATTTGTAGCTTGGAAGAACCTGCCAATCACAGTAGAAATCTTCCCTAACTAGGAATGGAATCCCACCAAGTGTAACCCTCGGATTGAACCACAAAAGAAGTTAACTTATCCCGCTCAAGCATTAGTAGTTATATGATAATCAAATGTGTAGGGAACTTGTGACTTGATGTATTTTTCTAGACAATATGATTTTCTTTAATGATGATTGTTGAATTATATTTTTGTTGACATGCGCGACAGTATACTCAATGCATATGATTTGTACCATAGAAATGATGATTGGATAACTTGTGATTTTTATTGAGTTTGTGATTGTTTTTAGAGGAATTCGATTTGGGTTTGTAGATTCAAGAGGTCCTAGTAAAGTTTATGGAGAAGGCTGTGCGATTTGATGGGGACTTGAATCAAATAGAAGTGAAGTATCATTTAGAAGTTCAGAATTTGAGTGGGATTCCATTACAAATGGTTTTGGAAGCAATGGAGGTAAGTTAGTTTATGTCAATTTTACAACTGTGATGTTGTTAATTTAGATAATTTGAATTCAGATGTATTTATTTGCACTTCTGCTAATCAATGACTTTTTTAGGTGGTTGGTATTCTGGAGTACGGGCTTGCTAAAGTTGCTGATTTAATGATCAAGTATGTCATGACTCCTTTTATTAATCGTGGACAACCTCTTTCATTTATAGAGAAATCAAATCAAGATTCAGCCGTACTGGAGATAGTTTCATCACCAGATAGTAAGGTGAGTGTTATGTGTTTGGGTCTTGTAATCAATTTATATTGTCATGCTTTAATGTTCTATGACAGAGACTGCTCCCAAGGGAGTTTTATTTTTTGTATGTGTTACTGATCTTATTCTTAGGGTTTTGGCCTCTCTAAAGAGTGGCAGAGTTATGAATATTGATTGGAAAATTAATAATTAGTTATAACAAATTTGTTGTATAAATGCAAGTATTTTTTACAAAATCAACCATTGGTTAGATTTGTAACTGTGCACTTTACTCTCTAGAGTAGTAAACCCTGCAGTTGAAGGAGCCCAGCCAAATCCTATTCTTAGATATTTTTGTCAGTTGTTTTTGTGGAGATTTTCTTATGTCACCTAGGAAGCATTGTCATTTTGCTGCTATTTTGTTCCTTAATATCTTATTTTCAATTTGCAGCTTGAGTATTTGGATGGGGAGCTTCTCTATTCAGGGATTGTGCTTTTTATCAAATTTATTTATAGAAGTATTTGCTTCCAGAACAGTTCTTGGATTCGATGTTTTGGACGTTTGACTTGGCCTAGGATATCAGAGCTAATAATATCAAACTTTCTTTCAAAGGTTCGCTTTAAGTTCTATGCTATAACAAACTTCGTTACACAAAGACTGTTCCATGCATTGCATTCTGTGCTTTGAAACAAGTCTAAGAATATGTATCCACAGAAATACCATTTCATTGATTTCAGTTGAATTGAATTAAATGCTGCTGTAACTAATAATATGCAAGTTTATATGAACTCTCTCAGCTCAACCAACAAAATAAGTTCTTGTTGGATTAGTCAATCCTTGTTAATATTATAATCTAGGACAATTACTTGGTGGTTAGTTGCTCTGTCGAGAAACCAAAACAAATTGAGTATTTTAAGTTTCCATATAGTCACTCAAGATGTCTGATTTCAGGTTGTTCCAACAGATGCGTCAAAACTACCTGACTTTCAGAAGATTGTCAAATGTACATCTGATTTTGAAACATCTTTAAAAGAGCTTATGTTCATTTCATCATCAGATGACAAGGATAATAGGCTTAGCAATTTTGCTGAAAATGTTGAGGTTCACTTTGCATTTAAGAAAAAGACAGAGATCTTGGCTAAAGCTAGAAATCTGCTCCTAGAATGTGACTTTTCCATTCCTCAAGTGAGTTTTCAGACTGGAAAAGTTCTTTGTTGCTATAAGTTTGTAGTTGTTGATGACAAATTTGCTGCAGGAATATACAAGGGATGGTTCTAATTGGAAGAATGATGGAACTTCTATCGAGTCGTCCAGCCATGTGGTAGATTTGCTTTTCTTATCAGAGAGGTGTTTGGTATCCAAAGCAGCCAAGCAATTGATGAAACTAATTCATCAGACGCTGCAGGTATACAATCCAGAATAATGATAATGTATATTTTTCAAATGACTGCATGCAACATATTTTATTTGAAATACAACCTCAGGACTTTATTTATATATTTCCTGTTTCAATCACATGATTTGTACTTCTTTTAACCACACCGAATACGATCCAGTTATTTCCTATAGAGGACATTCTCAATTTGGCCTAACTGTAAAGATTTCTACTTGTTGTATAACTGAAAATTTTAAATGAAAATAGACAAGAATTAACATTTTTTTTTTTATTAGTTATATTGCTTCTAGAATGGGATTCTTGAGAATGTGAGTGGTAGACTCAAAGGTGATGATAAAATATTATCATTACAATTTCATTTGAGACTTGCTTTAATCAGAGGTTTATATTGTTCTTACAGTAGAATGAAACTGCTGCTCAGACCATATTATTCACCTCACATCATGCGCCTTTTCCTGTAATGATGTCATTAATTTTGATGATTAAGTTCTTTTGAATGTTAGTATTCTTTCCATTGACTATATATTTTATTTATGAAATTGCTGATTATCTTATTGACTAAAATACAATTTATTATTAATATCTAGTATATTGATATATTGAATCCGACTTTCAAACAAAGAATAAAAATTAAGATGGTTGAATGAAATATAGTAAATATAGTAGAATAGAAGCCGGACTTGCTTATGAAGTGCAGGAGCAAGTGAAAATAAATAAATGTATGAGACAGTTTCTGGTGGGATCAGCTCTAATAAATAATTTGTATGGTATTGAAGTTACATTCTCTAAGCTTATGATCTTACTCGAAAACTTGGCAGTAGTTGACAAGGTGCATTTTTTAATTATTTTCCTCTTCTTTCATGCCACTAATAGTAATACTGGAAGAATACTTGTTTGATTCTTGAATATACTCTTAGTCTTAGATACTCTTTATTTAATTATCATTCATTCCATATTTTCAGTTAATTGACCTTGTTAGATTTGAAAGAAAGTGAAAAAGAGTGTTAGGGCAGAGAAAATCTGAGATCTTCTTATTGAGTTTGGCAAAATGATACATTGATTGATTTGGTAAAATGCATGATTGCTTATATAGGGATCAAGACTTCAGAGTCTCAAGTGGATTTTGTTATAACAGTTAACAAAATGTGCTGGGTCAGCATAATATGTTATTACTTATTACAGTTACCAACTGTCTGTACAACTAAGAAGAAAATTTTTCCACTAAACCAACATATGTACAAATCTAACTGTTACTTTAATAGACCCACAATACTATTTTTTGTTAACAGTGAAACCGATCTTTATAAATGATAAATAATTGGTGCAGGATGTCTGCCTGTCATCTGCAAGGGTTGCTTTGGAATTTTATCATGCAGCTAGAGACGCTATACTTCTTTATGAAGTAGTAGTCCCTGTCAAGGTTAGTCCATGTAAGGCAGTGACATACTGGAAAAGCCTTACTTTTTACTATTTCTTTCATTGGGAATTGACTTTAGGGTCCAATGTTATGCAGTATCACAAGGTTATCGCAAACATCAATGTTAGATATTCTAGAATCGTGTCCTTTTGCTGATTTTTATACTTTTTCTGATCTTTGGATGACATGAGATATAAATGATATTCAGTGCTTAAATTATTTGGAGAATTCATCTGTATTATCCCTCAAAGTGAACACTGTATTTGAGTGCTTGTTCTTGTCTATATGCTTGCTTTCATCTTAGAGTAATTGCTTCTGTTTTTGACTTGTGAAGCTAGAGAGGCAGCTTAATGGCATCAATCAAGTTGCTGTCTTGATGCATAATGACTGTCTCTATCTTTCCCAAGAGATACTTGGATTTGCATTTGAGGTATACATACTTGAATAACTAAGCATGGAGTGAATTCACAATATCTGAATACATTTCTTTTATTTTAAACAAAATTATGTTTTTTCCCCCTTCCTGGTGCCATCTTTATCATGTATTATTTAATGTTTTATTGCTCAAAGCCTCAATTTTATCTTTTAGTATATCAATTGGGAAGTCAAGGAAAATATTCATATAAACCTTGTTTATTTTATGTTTTTTTTTTCTTGCCTCATACATTTGGATACTTTTGCCTCAGTATCGAACAGATTTTCCAAGTTCGATGAAGGAGCATGCTGTGTTTGCTGATTTAGCTCCAAGATTTCAGCTTTTGGCAGAAGATATATTGCAGAGACAAGTTCAACTTGTTATTTATAACTTGAAGGAGGTACTTCCTTTTTTAAAATGCATGCAGCATCTGTAGGATTTGAGTTAGTTGTGGTTGACACTTGCCTTCCTGATCTGGTAATTCCCATATTTGCCCATGTTTTATAGGCTATAGATAGTGCTGATGGATTTCAGAATACTCATCAGATGCAACAATTTGAGTCAGCTAAATTCAGCATTGACCAGGTTATTTTCTTGTTAATATAATGTGTGCACATTACATTTGTTGTCTCATAGTTTGCGTTATCTCTTATTTGCTGTTTCTTTTTCTGCATGAGAGCTACATTATAGAGCATTTGTTACAATAGGTTACTAGTAGTAATTGATGCCTTTTTAGTTTGACAAATGACATAAGCTGAGTTTACTTGATCAGGTTGTTTTCATTCTGGAAAAGGTGCATATCATATGGGAGCCACTTTTGCTTCCTTCAACTTACAGGAAAAGCATGTGGACAGTCTTAGAGTCAGTTTTCTCTAGAACGGCAAGGGATATACTTCTCCTAGATGACATAGCTGCAGAAGAGACTTTACAGGTAAGTCTATTCAGTTATTTAGCTAATTATTCCATTTTATTTACAAAGTTTGTCTAATCCATTCCACTCTTATTTCCAGCTACAAAGACTAATCCATTTAATGCTGGAAAGCCTATCATCTTTATTTGAGTCCTTGGCCACGGGTGATCCAAATTTGCATGAGTTATCTGTAGACTCTCCTGAAGATCGTATCCCATCTTTACGAAAAATCCGCAAACTATCAGGCATGTTTTATCATCTACTTAATTATTTATGTAGGAATTTTTGGTTGGATTATTATTTACTCATATTGACAATTAACATGTTAATAATTCTTCTGCTGCAGAATTATTGGATATGCCTTTAAAATCCATTACAGCATCTTGGGAGAATGAAGAATTGCTCTGTTGTGGCTTTACTGTAACGGAGGTATCTTTTGGTTATCAATGGCTTTTTAACTGGGGGTCCAATTGTCACATCGTTAATCATCTTGTTAATACTTCTCTTAGATCAATTTGAGTTGAAGAAAACTTGCCTCAATTAAAAAATTTGAGAATATAACTCTTCCATCTTTCTTTGATATCTTGCACGGATTAACCTGTGTTTTATGTTCTAAAAAAATGATGTTACACTTCCTGATTCTGATATGTTTTTCTCGAGTCCTTCCTATTCATGTTATGCAGGACTAAAAATATTGGAACCATATTTAATGAGTCTTTTCTTCACATGCATTCTCCTCACTTATGTTTTGTATATATCTTTTCTTCACCTCATTGCAGGTGGAAGATTTCATAAAAGCTATATTTGCAGACTCACCTTTAAGAAAAGATTGTTTACGGAGGATACAAAATACAAGCTTCTAGGATACATCTAACTTCCTACATGATACGTAAAAAGTTAAAACACTGGAGTTCGGGATTAAAAACTCAGATGATATCTCAGAGTCATAAACATGTTAGTTTGAACTAGCTCTCCAAATATTGCAGGTAGCAGAAAGTTAGAGCAGCTTTGGAGCAAAATCATGGTGATCAATTTCTGACGAGGAGGCTTCCCCACAAAGATTTTGTTGTCCTAAATCTATGCTTATAAGTTAGCCTTTTTCTTTTCCTTTTCGAGCAAAGATGGGGATGGGATTGGTGCATACTCGTTGAGCATAATTTCTGCTACATGCTTATGAGAAACATATTAGGATATGAATTCAATGGTAAATATACATGTAATGCTGACGAGGCATGGTTTCAGTGATACATAAAACCACTGGCTAAAATTTCGAAAATACCATTTTCTTTTTCCAGTGAAACAGCGTTCATGCTGTCAACTGTTTCCCATTAGTATTACTTTGTTGAAAGTTGAAACTAATACATTTGGTTGCTTGTGAATAATTCCCTGCGTGATAGTTTTTTATCTTTACATTGCATCGAACCAGAATATAATAGAAATTAGAGCATTTCTATATGTTAAGAAGGAATTTATGCACGAATTTCACGGTTGTATTCGCTTCATTTTCTAGGGAATAAGAGTTCAATTAGTTTTTGACTGAATTCATGGGTTTATTGATCAATAGTAGGCTTTGATGGAATTCGTAAGTTAAGGCAGATGATCTCCCCCCAAAAAAACACGAGAAAGCCATGTTCCAATAGTTGAAAATTCACTTGTGAGTAAACATTGAGGGCGGATGAACAATCACCTAAATTAAATGGTCAATAGTAGTCTTTCGTATTACTTTGGGGAGTTAACTAATAATCGTTAGAATTTAATATAAACCTACTAGAGGTTTTTACTCTTCACCAAACTTGGCTATTCTTTGTATATTAGTCCGAACATTCCATTTTTGTGGTTGTCGTGTAAGATATTTGTATTAACAAGTAATTTATTAGATATTTGTATTAACAAGTAATTTATTGTCTAACTAATAACCTATAACTAAACAACGTAAATTCTAAATTCGCTTGACATGATTTATAAATTTCAATAAATAAAAGTGTATAGTTTTGTTTTGAATGGAAATAAGAGTATGCGTAGTTAAGATATTTTTTTTGCAACAAAAGAAAAGTGGTGTGTTGCCAACATTAAATAAAGAGAGCCATTTTTACCATCCCTGATTTTAAAATACTACAAGTGTATTTAGAGATATACTTCTCAACAAGAAAAAAATTATGCTCTTGTCTGAAAGGAAAAGCTGCATTTTTTCAAAGTATACTTCTAAAATACACAAGGGAAACTCCCTTGAATAAATTTGTTTCCAGTGAGGACTTGAATGGACAACGATCCAAAGAACCAGGTCTCAACAGCATTACCCAATAATTCACAAAAGACAAATCAATGTTTCATAGTTCTGAAGTTTGAACTTTGTTAACTAATGTTCAATTGTTCATTAATGGGGTAAAAAAAAGAAGATAGCAAAACATGCTTACATTTTCCTGAGATATGTTGTACCATTGAATGATACATGATGCTCCTCAAGAGATCACTCATCACTAGACTAGTATTTAACTCATCATAACAAACACATTTCCCTTTGATATTCTACATAACTATCATTTCCTCTAGCATAAAATTGATGGTGACTTAAAAACCACTAATTTTGTATCATTAGCTCAGCGCGATTCATTATAGTTCATCTTTGCTTGAGGCATCTTCTCCCATGAGTTCTTCAAGAGAAAATTCATCTTCCTCAATTATTTCTCCATCTTTTCCATCCCATGGTTCTGTCTTTACAATGGTAGGAGTGCCTGATAGGGGTAAATTCCCTTTGCCACCGCGTCCAGCTTCTTTCACAAATTCTCTGAAGAAAATAAATCAATAATGTTCAAGTACTTGTTCATTTCAGTAAAGTTTTCACTATTTGATCTTATATACTAGCATAAGCCCTTGTGTGACTGTTTAAAAGAGCTTATAGAAACAACTTATGACATATCTATACGTTGTTTTCAGCTTATATCAATAGATATTTAGAATAGCTTATGAAGACAACTTATAGTTTATTGTTTGACTTTATTTTATTTTTTGTTATAGAAATAACTTATAGATAAACACTTATGTTATAAGTTGTTTATCCAAACGGAATTTTAGCATAAAATTAGAAGAATAGACTTACATAATATGGTCAAGTTCAAAAGCACTCTTGAGAGGAGCATAAACAGCTTTCTTAATGTTTAGGGCTACTAATGCCGGATAACCATAACCACCAACACCCACATTCTTCTCAAGATCTGGCTGCTTACCGGCAGCTACCCAAACATAGCTGTTCAAGACACAAACATTCAATAAGAAAATGTTAAGAATTTGTCAACAATGATTGATTTAAACATGTGTTGATAAAGCATATTTACAAAATCATTGCAGATGTGTTATTTGAACGACTAAAATCAAATCACTTTTGCAACAACAATCTAAATGGTTAACGCAGTTCAAATAAGTTGTTAATTACGTTCAGTAAATGAATAATTATACCAAGAGTCAAAATTCATTGATCATCAACGTAATTGCATTAACTACGACTTTGAACATGATTAACCATAATTTGTATTCAAATCTAGATGTACATGTACACCTAAAAAATTATGATTCACATGTCCAAATTTGTGGTTAATGAGTTTCGTCATATGGTATATCCCATTAACGATCTATTTGAACTGTGTTTGTCACTTGTATAAAATTTATTTTTCAAATCTATTAGGACAAACAAAAAATGATAAATTAAATATGAATTATGAAGGGATTAACACAAGAAGTGATGTTAAAGTATGAACCGTAAGAAAAATGTTATTTTCACTTGCCTGTAAGGACTCCTTTTGAATTTCTCTGCAACTGATAATAACTGCTGAAGGTATTTGTTTCTCCCCTCGGCCTTGGAATCCAAAATGTCGGGAAGGAAGGCAACAAAACAGATAGCGGCAGAACCGCATTTCTCTTCCAGAACATCCTATAGACAAACACATGTTTATATCCTCTCTTTCAAACTTGTGTACAACCAAGTAAATTTTGAAGGAGAAGAGCAAACACTTACTGCACTATGTAGCTCTGTCACTTCCGGTGGAGCAACATTTGTTTCCAGCTGCTCTAATGCAAATGATTCGATAGCTGAGGCGCTTCTTGCACCCTCATAAGGAATTGGAGTATCTTTATCAGCCCCGAATACCAAGATTGTTGGGAATCCTTGAACGTTGAACCTGCTCATTAGAGACTGACAAAAACATCCCGGTCAGAAAAATATATAGGACCTGTTTGGATTGGTATATTTGAGCTTATCTATTGACTTAAACACTTCTGAGACTTTTTGGGAGAACTTTTCAGCTTATTTTCATAAGCTCTCTAGGATAGCTTACAAAAACAGCTTATAGAGTTTATATAAAAATAGTTTGACTTTATTTTATCTTTTGTTATAGAAATAATTTATACAAAAGCACTTATATGATAAGTATCTATGTTATAAACATTTAATTAAGTTGTTTATCCAAACAATATGTAACTAGAAGGAAAAAATAAAAAGTTTGATATTAAACACTACATTTAAGTATAATATTCAATAGAATTGAGTACTAATTCATATCAACTATGAGACATATAACCTTACCTTTTCAGCGTCACAGTCAACATGACCCAGCTTAACCTTCCCTTTCAAATTATTGGATGCTTTTTTCCACTCAGGAGCTAATTTTTTACAATGTCCACACCTTTGAGAAATAAAAAAGAACAAAAAGTTGTTATTAGATTTAGAACTACAAATTTGAAAATAGAGAATTACAGGTTCAGTCAGGTAACAAAAATGATATCCAAAATTTAACTCGCGAAATATAGGAAGCACTCACCAAGGTGCGAAAAATTCTACAATCCAAAGTTCTTTGCTTTTGACAACCAATTCATCAAAGTTGCGAGAGTTTAATTCTACCGAAGCAGAAGCACTTGTTTCTGATTTTTCATTTGATCCCCCTGTCGCTTTTCCATTTAATCGTTCCTTCAAAAGCGCCTTTACCTGTACATGCAGATAAAGACTCATCTATTTGCCTTCTCATTTATTTGTGGTCATTCAATTTTTCATAGACGTAAAAAGAAATGGTTTCCGCAAAAGAAGACATCTATCTAATATATCCAAAATGTAATACTCATTGCTATAAATATTTGACCTAAACTTATGAGCAAAAATTTTAAAACACCGCAGAAGAGATTCCAACAAACCTGTTGAAGTGCGAATTCTGCGATTGGTTTGACATCTCTGGCTCCTTGGTAATCAACCGGTGGTTTTCCAGGTGCAAACACCTTTATAGTTGGAAATCCTCTAATCCCATATTCCTGCAGAGAATTAAGAAAAGACACAAAAATCTAAATATTTGTTTTGATCATTCCAGTATACAGTTATAATTAAAAAAAATGAAGAAAATAGATGAACATATAAATCATAACTGAGGAAATTTATAAGAACTACATGAATACATATTTCATCATGTAAACAACAACAAAGGTCATGTAAGAGACACGACGAGAAAGAATCTCACAACAAACATATTCTACTTCATCTAGGTAAATTTTCTTCCTTCCATACAAACTAATTTGGTATAAAATTGCAGTATCTAAAGCATTAGTAGGACATTGTTTATTGGTTATGCATAACATAATCATGTTTTGCATCATGCACGGTGCATTGAAGGTATTTCTTTGTACCAAAGTGAAGTATATAATAACACATCTTCTTATTCAGAAAGGCTAAATACAAGAAGAAAACAACACGCGCAACGTAGTCTTCCTTTAACAGATTTCGTTAAAATTGAAATATTTATATGAGGAATGAAGAATGGAAAACCTGAGCAAGAGACTGGTGAGCATCAGCATCAAGTGCTGCCACAGTAACTACACCCTTTAATACAGTAGCTGCCTTCTCCCATATGGGAGTAAGAGCCTTACAGTGTCCACACCATGGAGCAAAGAATTCAACAAGAACAACTCCATTTGAATTCAGAACCTGTCATTATTCAGACACCACACACAAAACCTGATGCATTACAAACTAGATAAAGCAAAGAAAAAGCTAACTCATAAAAATGAATCATATTTTCTAGGGGAGGGTCTGGTATTCATCATATCAAAATAAAATCCTGATACGATAATATAAATTTGAGTTTAACTTTGATGCATAGTCATTTGTATGTCTAAAAATCACAATCAACCATATGTGTGACTTTATAATTAGTTATGATTAAAGTTAAACATTTTTAATGATCTAACAATTATAATTGATTGATATTGTGAATATTTTTACATGGACGCGGTATATGAATTAAATCCTATTAATTTTTCCCATAATAAAACACTAACATTAACACATACTTGTACAAGTATGAATTAATAGATTTCTCTAATACACATCACATAAATCAAAATTGTATCTCCACGAGTTCCTCCACTAAAGACAGAATTGATAAAATCAAACATATTTAAACACTACAAATCAATGAAAATAAAAACATCACAACACAACAACAGAAGAAATCCCAATGCAACACAATTCAAATATCCAGAAATTAGAAATATCAAATGCAAAACACCAAGATGGATTTCAAGTAAAAAGATTCAAAATTTCACGATTTTACTCCATACCCATTTTCAAAAAGTAACTAATCGAGTGGGATCACGAACTGGGTCGATAAAAAAAACAATCAAAATCGAAAAAATTATTTACCTTGGACTTGAAGTTGGAGGGAGTGAGCTGAAGAACGGGTGAGGAAGAACCGTAGAGTGCATAAGAAGGGAAGAGATTGTTGAAAAGGAAAAGAAAAATAGTTAGAGAAACGAATGATAGCTTTGCCATTTTCAGTTTTTTGGTCTGTGAATCTGCGTTAGGAAGAACAAAAACCCATCATTTGTATATAGAGAAATAACTCTCTCTTTGCAACGTGTGTCATCCAATCAAATATTTCCACGTCATCTATTGTGTTTGTAAATCATTTTTTATATGTTAAATATTTCAAAAATATTGGGTGCTTTTGTTTGAGGTTAAATAAAAATGATTTTAAATTTAAAAAATTTATAGATTATTTTGTAGAGATTTGTTTAAAAATGATTTTTTTATTTCCGTTTGTTTACTATCATAAAAATGATTTTTTTTAAATGATTTTTAATCTGTTTGTATACAATTTTATAAAAGTGATTTTTTAAACTACAAAATTACGATAAAAGACATGACTTTTATAATACATTAATGTCTTTTTTTTTCTAAGTCATATATCTCTGCGCCTCTGTTTTATCTACTACCCTTCCCTTTCGCTCTACATCAATACATATGTCTTGTTTTAGTAAACTAATTTTTAAAATATTATTCAATAGAATTAATGTTTTATATAATTAAATTAAAATAAGAATACAAAAGTATTATTATTATAATATAAATAAATAGAAGACAAATGAATAGAAAAAAATATTAATTGATTGACATTGGCCTGCACTTTGAGTCTGTTTTGAATTGATTATATATTAAAGAGACAAAAAAACTAAAAAATTATAATTTAATTCGAATACTTTTACATTCAATTATTTCATATGAAAATTATTGTTTTGTCTTAATTTTTAAACTTTACTGAAGTATTTAAGTGTTTTTTTTATAATTATTTAAATTTGACATGTATAATAGAAATTCATTATTCTTCATTCTTCATTTTTTAAGTATGAGTATGAGTAAAAAAAAACCATGACTCTTTAAAGTCATATATGTCCTATAATAATAAATATTATATCGAAGTGTAACAGAACAATTGAAATATTTCAAATTAGACACTTCAAAATTTATAAGTTTAATCTATTTCTTATACACATTTTAAATTTAAAATTGATTAATGTACCTTAAGTACTCATCAAAAAGCAATAAATAAACACACAAAAACAAAAAAAAATCGTATTGATGTAAAAATAAAATAATTCAAATAAAAGGGTGTACAAACAATAAAAATACCTATATCAGAGTCTCACGTAGAAAGAAAAATGGTCACCCGTGAAAGCCCAATAAAAAATAAAATCATTTATAGCCCACTGAAAATTGATAGAAGGTAATTTTGAATTTTACAAAAAGTAAGGGTAATTAAATCATTTTCTCTTATAGTGAGTTTTAACAAAATAATTTTAAAAAAAATCTGAAACAAACACCTTTCAAACCCTACAAAATAATTTTTAGTTTAAAAAAATAGATTTTTTCATGAAAAAATTTGAAACAAACGCAGTCGTTATCTTCTGTATTTTTTCGCTTTGTGATTCGGTTTTTATATTGTGCGATTAATCCTTAGAAAATGGCGAGGGATTTTATACATTATTATGGAATATCTCTATTAATGTAAAATTTAGATTTTTTCAATACCAATAAAAATTTAAATAATTTGATCGGACGATTAATTATTTTATTGGCCAGAAAATAAATTAGATATATTATCTTTCTTTATCGGGGAATGTTACTTATATTTTTGTATGACTATTATAACATAAAATAAAAACTTCCCCAGATAATAATTAAGTGTAATTAATTTTGTAAATTTCATGTAAAATATAAGGTAAAGAGAGAGTTATTTCTCTATATACAAATGATGGATTTTTGTCTATATAAGGTAAAATATTAATTTCTTTATATACAAATGATGAGTTATTTCTCTATATAAGGTAAAATATTAATTTTGTGTTTAATATCAAATATTTAATTATTCTATATTTAATATTTTAAATTTAATAAAAATGTATTAAAAATAATAACATTAAATAATTCAAAAGTAATTAATTTTTGTTTATAATAATGATAAAAATAAAATCCTTTTTTTTTTATAATAATAACAGGAGGAAGTACATTTTTTTTTTAAGAATCTTGTGAGTTTAATTAAGTGGTCCAAAAATAGTTTTTACAATTTTTTTTTACAAATAAAGTTTATTAACAAAAAAAATAAAAACAAAATCCGCTCAAATATATCTGATCAAAAAAATAAAAAATAAATGCAAAAAAAATTATTTAAATTACGCAGGTTTCCTTGGGCAGAAGTTAGATAAAGCATTCTGCATAATTTTTTTTTTATATAAATCACTTTTTTTTTTTTAAATTTCATTGGTCGTAAAAACATTTTGCAAATACCTTCTTCATCCTTATATCTTCTACCATTTTTTCCGCTAACATCTTTATTTAATGAGAAATATGCAATAAATCAATTTCAGCTAAAATTAAATTGAACATAAATTAATTTATATTTGAATACATTTATATAGAGTGAGTCGAACAATAAATTTATAAGTAACAATTAATTATAAAGTCTAAATTTTAAATTTGAATCAATTGTAAAGACAAAATCAATTATATTCAAACACATCTAAATATGTTAAAATCAATTTTAGATCAATTAAAAATGAAACTAAACATACATTTACCTACTTTGCAGTATAAATGTGTGGTTTTTATTTTTATTAATGTTCGAGTGCGTAAGAGAAATGACTCCAATAATTCAAAAATTAATTTAGATATAAATAAAATCTAATTAAGTATTATTTCAATTAACGAAAAAACTCGGGTAAGTATTATTCCAATTATTACCCAAAGTCGAACAATTCAACCTTCCCTTAAGTGGGGCTAGTGGTCATTGTAATAGAATTGAAAAATTATTATTTTTCATTTATTCTTATAAAAAATACTTTAGAATGTAATTTATAAAAAAAATTGAAAATACAAAATAAATAAAGTTTAATAAGGATGCAATGTCAATGTTGTTTTTGGTCAACCAATGTCAATGTAAGTAAGAGTAATGGTGGAAGTAGGTTGGATCACAAATTATTGTTGTTATTATTATTATTATTATTTAATACAAACTATTTTACTATTATATATCATACATTGTTTAATATTTAATTCTATTTTCTTGTGAAAATAATAATAATTGTTTAATTTTATGTAATATTTGTCATAAAAAAGTAAAAAGATTGGCCCCATTAGATCTATGGATCCAAGAGTAATGGTGGAAGTAGGTTTGGTCTCATAGGTTTAAAAGAAGTTAATTTTTAACAGAAAGAGTAGTGATAAGGGAAGTGAAATTTTACTGATGATATCCACAAAACATAAAAGTATATGGCAATTTCCTTTAATAACAATATATATCTTCTATATGCTTACACTTTGAAATTTCTTTACTATTAATTTCTTTGACATGGAAACAAAATAAATTTCTATAAGGTGTATTATCATTCTTTATGATTGAAGCTTAAAGAAAGATATAAGAGGTTCATACACATCTTTCTTAGCATTTTCACCCATAACATAATCAGCATGTGCATAATCATTTCTATACTGAACTACAAGCTTATCTCCATCATGATCTTTGAGACTTTCTAACAGAAGTTGAACATCTTTTACATCAGAAAGTGCATCAGCACCTCCATAACTAATGAAGAGAGGAAGATCATTTGGAAGTCTTGTCATGTCATATATTGGAGGTGTGGATTGTCCATAGTGTCTTATGTTCTCATCTTTGTTCTCATAATCAAACATTGCTATTGTTCCTTCTCTTATCACTGTCATAATTCATAGGATTAAAAATTCAATTCTCCTCTTATGCAAACAAATTATTTTCTAATATTAATAACCTACGTAGCACTGACACTTCAGATTGAAGATGTGTTTAGTGTCTGACTCGTGTTGACACTGACACTTCAAATTGAAGATGTGTCTGGTGTCTGACACGTGTCGACACTGACACATACAGTTACATTAAATCACTTTTACTTTTCAAATTATTATCGGTGTCTACATGTTGATGTCATTTTTTATGCTCGTGTCAGTGCTACATAGTTAATAACAGGTTCCAGTTGCATTTTCAATATACATACTTTCTTTTTAACATGAAGTATAGGATATATATTGGCAAAACTACATCAGAGGCTTGTTTAAAGATAAAAGACTAATTTGTTATTTGACACGAAAAAATAAAATACTTGTTTGAAACGTTAAATTAAGTTAAAGGACTTCTAGTGTAGTTTTGTCCATGGTTTTAAATTGCAGTCTACAACTGCAATATAACGAATTTTGAGGTTTTTGCAACAGCATCACAACCACATTTTTTTGCATTTTGCCGCAATATAAATGTTTGCAGCGTAATCGCAACCGTAATTTAAAACCATGGTTTTTCCATATATAATGTTGTCATACATGATATTTGAATTAGGAAACTAGGAGCAATTACTCTGAGATAGATGAATCATGTTCTTTGTTGCTGTTGACTGAGGCTCATGATCTAGAAAAGTACTTATTATCGAAGGGTTTACGCAGCAATTCGGGCCTGAAAGCATAACCAAAAATGTAAATATAGATGATAAATGTTAAATTAGACCATCAATTTTGGACCATGCATGAAACCTGTGAAAGAAGTTAACAAGTTGCTGCAGTCAATGGAAGTGGTCTTGCACATGTCCTTAAGAAACTTTACAACAGACCCCCTATTCAAACATGAGAGAAAAAATGAGTTGAAACCAATTCTAAACTCATGATTGATTAGCATAACATGATTAGTCATATACTTGCTTAATGTGTGACATTGAAATATTACTCAAGTTCAAGAATTTTGAGAAATTTGAACTATTGTCTTACAACAAGAAAACTTTGAGCTTAAGCCTTATTAGTTTTTAGCATAATGCAAAGTAATGAATGATAGTATCAACCATTTATTACATGCATAAAAAAAGATAATAAGAATTACTTACTCTCTCAGACTAAATTCAAAAATTCCCAATTTGTATAGTGACTGTTAAGACAAAAAAACAAAAATTTTCTCGATGTTAAGATTTTGAATTTTCAGCAAAAATCATTACTATTCTGGAATGAAATATAACCAAAAGTGGTAATCGAAAAGTTGATGTATCTGGTCAAGAGCAAATACATCAAATTTTCAGTTACCACTTGTGTTTATATTTCATTCTAGAGGAAGTATCTATTTTATTTTAGTGAAAAAAAAATTATGTGTTTATCAAGAATTACCTCTGCAATGAAATTTTCAGCAGCATTTTTAGCTAGTGGTGAAGTCATCTGACCAACATAAGCAATTGGACAAAGCAAGGCTGCTGATCTCAACTTGTCAAGTAATTGATCTTTGGAAAAAGCAGCCAATGCAACCAATGTTCCCTACAAAAAGAGAATCCAACAATCATCAGTCTTCATGTTACGGACTCAAATCCCTTAAGAAAAGTTTCGAGTTCGACTCTCGTAGATAAAAAAAATGTATTTGGAAGGGTAGACTCCACTAAAGGTGGTCAGCCAGATTCCCCGTCATCAAAGTCAGCAGATACTGTTAGGAACCTAAGAATTGGATTCCAAGGATTTAGAGGAAGAACACTAATATTTAGAAAAGTATAAGAAATAATAGAAGAGAATCTCCAAGAAAAAGATACACAAGAGCACATACGCTCCAACAAGGGCGGATACACTCTTCTAAGGGAGAGAAAGTCTTTACTTATAGACTTCCCATACAAGGGATAACGCGGAAAGGATTCAAAAGCAACTACCTAATAAACTCTAACTACCAAAACAGAAACATAACTAACCTAACTAACTTCTTAACTACTCTAATAACTCATAACTACTTTAATTTCCCTTCATTCTATAATCTAACAAATATTTCGCTCTAATAACATAGTTACCAGAAAAAAGTATGGAGAGGTGAAAGAAAACAACATGAACAAAAATTCAGCAATAATCACCTGTGAGTGACCAACATAGTGTAGTTTTTGTCCAGTTTGATCATGCACATATTGAAATGTTGCTGGAAGATCATATGCTACTAATTCATCCCATGACCAATTCCAATAATCCTAAAAAGTGGAACCTGATATAAGCAATAGAATCAAATTGACTGAATCACCAATGTGGTCCTTGAAATTGTAGGGGTCAGACAATTCATTGGTCCTTGAAATTTACGAATTTTCAAAATGATCTCATAAATTGAAATCCTCGATCACATTAGTCCGCATCAGACAATTTTAAAAACTAAATTGACCGACCAAAAAGAACTAATGTGATCAAACATTTTTCAATTTCAAGATTCTAAGTTGACAACGCCTTACAATTTCACAGACGATTTTCGTGATCGAGTCGAATCAAATTGCTGATTAGAGAAGAACAGCAACATATAGTTAACAAAAACTAACCGAGCTGTTACTAGAAAAAGATGTATGTTGATGACTATATTTGGTTCCACGTGTGTTAGCAATCCAAACATCAAATCCAGTATCTGCCAAAAGAAATGCAAGAGATTGACTTGGAGGTAGCAATAACCATGTCACACCATCCTATACAAACACACAAACATTAACTTTAATTTCCAACATCAACAACAACAAAAGTCATGAAGAAACTTAGTTTCCTTAAATATAGGACTTCGTTCACTGAATCATAGATATGAAGAATGTTGGTAATAGTACTAAAATTGTTAATAATTGATATTGTTTTTACAAGTTTATCCTTCAATAAAGATAGAATTGCAGAAAAAAATGTAAAATAATTAAGAGTATGTTGGTAAAAGCTATTATTAAAGTGACACTAATGACCATTTTACAACTGTTCCCGAAGAAATTTGAACTATGTCCTTAAGTTTACAATGTTGAACTCTTACAATTGAATTAAGTCATTTAACATCTCTTGATTAAAAATAATTAATGCAGTTGAAAATCATCTTATAAAAAAGGACAACGAAATTTTTCAAGAGAGTCTTATATTTATCTAAGAGATAGTACTAACTAACCATGAATAGTCCATGCTGTAGCAGAACTGGTATGCTATTTCCATGTCTACCCCTTGGTAGAATTCTCTGCATGTTGAGAACATATCCATCTTGTGTTGTGACCTAAAAGCAATTATATATACATAAAAGCTAGTTAGAATCTACTTCTTGTTCTAAATGTTGCTGATTTTTTAATCAGAACACAAAACAGAAACAGATGAAAGTAATGAACAGTACCTACCAAGTGTTCTTCACAAGCATAGTTTTGTGTCTTCACCAATGATGAACAAACACCATCACTTAGTGTTGGTGCCAATGCAGTGATAGTGTTGAGAGGTAACAATTTTGTTCTTGTTGCAAGAGTTGAACACCAGAAGAGAATCATCACAAGGGTTATTGAGAGTAATGTATTTGCCATCTTGTCTTTTTTTTTTCTGATGCATTGATTAATCTTCTTAATTCAGATATTATTTATAGTCACAGAAAACAGAATAAAAACATAGGAAGAAAAATGATGATAAAAATAAAAAAGTTATTCACATGAGTGCTTCTGAACCACCTTTTTGTCAATTGATTGGACCTAGTAGTTTAAAATATGCATATGTGGGGTCTACATTGGATACCATTAAATTATGAGGAATAATGATATTAGTAACCCTCTTTTTAATAAACATTTTTTAACATAGATTATGTTTTTAAATTTATCTTATTAAATTGTGTTGATCATACATAAATTTAGAATAATCCTTATGAATTTCAACTAACACTCTCTGTCTCTTATTATAAGAGTTACTTATAAAATTTTCGACATTAAAAAAAATGATTTTTTTAAGAATAAATTTGTCAAAATTATGTTACTTTTTTATAATTACTTTTAAAATTGATATCATAAAAGAGAATTATATTTTTCAATTATATAAAATTATTTTTATGAAGAAATTAGTAATGCACGTAGAATTTTTAAAAATATTTTATATAAAAGGAGGTAGAATGGAGTGTATCGAGAAATGTGTTCTTATATTTTTGTTAAAGTATTACGGAGAGTTTTGGATTTTGTTGCCATGATTCCTTAGCTTAACATGTAATGTGTGGATAGTTATTCATTTCAGAGGTGCATATAGAAAAAGCCAAAAAATGTGCCTTGAAAAAAATGTTGAGTAATAGTTCTTCTTTTGTCTCACAAAACAAACAAAGCCTTGCCTCCAAATAAGGGCATTGGAAACTTAGACTAGAGGCTTTTCTTATCATAGAAGCATGGAGTTTATGGATGTACCATGGCTTAAGATTAAGAAATAAACTCCAAATATTACTCAACAAATATTTTTTGAACATTCTTTATTATTAGGCCACGTTTCACACTTATGCTAAAATTTGTTTCTTTTTCTTGTGTTAATGTTCGAGCAATTGTCTTGTATAAGGGTGTTTATGAGATGGTTTGATTTGAATTTGGAATAAAATAAAACTCGAATTAATCATATTTAATAATTGATATTTTATATAAGTAAAGTGAGTAATGTATCAGATTAAGTGCAATTCAAATACAATTGAATTGAATTTTTTAATTGTATTTATATATATCAGAAAGTCTTATATTATTCGGAATCAAGAATAAAAATATGAGAACTCACATTAATAATTTAGAAAAATGTGCAATGAATTTAAAGTCAAAACAAGTTGAATTTTTTTAAAAAAAATTAACAAATCTAAATTAAATTCATCCAATTAAAATTGTGTTAGTTTAGTTCGGATCATAGAGTTAAAATTTAAATAAAAGTGAATTATTAGTTTTGTTTACACTTTCATTTTCACTTTTAAGATAAAATTGTTTTAGAGTTTGTCTTTGTAATCTCAAATGACGAAGTTCAAATTTTATTATAAACAATTGTAAAATTGTCATTAATACCACCATTATTAATAAAAAAAACGACAACATAAAAATACTTATTCTTTAATGATTTTAAATAACAATAAAACTAATTAATCTTTAAATAATACTTATTCTTTAAATAATAATTATTATTTAACTTTTTCTATGATTAAATTGACACATCCAATTAATCTTTTTACCAAAAATATAATCTAAATTAGGTGCTAAACATAACTATGACACTATTAGATCAAAATATAAAAAAGAACAATAAAAGATAAAGATAGGTGAGCTTAAATACTTATGGTTAAAATACATAACTCTAGAAGTTCAAAATGTATGTTAAAAAGTTCAAAATCCAAAAAATATATATATATATATATTAAAACCTTAAACTCTAAACCTTTAATCATTTGTTTCAAGTTTGAAATGAAATAAATTGAATGCCTATATACTAGTCCGAACAAGTTTAATTGATTTTATTTAGATTTATTTTTAGGGAATTTGATTTAGATTATTGGATTCGTTAGATCATTCCAATTCAATTATTATCTCCAAGTATAGAACAAAATCTAATCATAAAAATCATTCAAAATAAAGTTATTGATAATGTTTGGATCCGCTTTTATGAAAAAATAAAGATTAGAATTGATAATCAAAAATTTAAAAGGAATAAAATTCGAAGAAATCTTTTAGAATAACTAAAAATGAAAGTTGATATGTTTAGAAGGATTAAAAAGATATTTACTTAAATTATTTTACCACTTTACTAACTATGCACGCCAAATCAGTTATGTTTTATCTATTTTGCTACCATCACAGTCACGCACTCTAGTTTTCCAACTACAGACCCGTCCATTGAATTATCATCTTTTAGTTTTTTACAACTGAATGACCATCTTGATACAAAGGTTTGTTATTAAATCTTACACAGGTTACACTCTTTAGAACTTGATCATTCCGCAAGAACACATAATTATTCCAACTATTTTAACATTAATGAAAGTTGAATAAACAAAAGTAACAATTGCGAGATCTATTTGTCAAAACTTCAAAAGTAAGGTAAGTATGTGTATTACCTCCTTTATAAATTTAATAATTATTATCAAAACAGAAAAACATAAGTATCATCACATGAAGGATGAAGTGCAGGCTAAAATAATATATAATACCAGTTTCAAAATCTTACTATAATTGGTAATAACTACATTGCTCCTCTGTTTATCAGATGGAAGACTAATCCAATAATACCTGAAGCTATGTGCTTGAAACAACCATTTTAACGGTAGTATTAATTCTAATGGGACTTTCCAACAATGTGTGTGGAAGATGCATCTTTTATTATTGTTTAAGATGTTTTCACTACAGTATCTGGCACTTTGGTTCTTGTAAGGGGTCTTCTAAGGAACTTGAATTGCCAACCTTTAGGTTTTATATTCCCAAGCATTTGCCATCTTTTAGGTTTAATCTGTCCTAGAATTTTCATTTGTTCCTTTCTGAACTTCTTGGTTGTGTACCAGCTTCCACCTCTCCATCCTAAGCCATACCTGAATATCAGCTAAAGTTAAAAATTAAGGCTAAAAGGAAATTAAAACATTTGAATTAATTGATTGCAAAATACCAACACTCAACGCACAAATGTGATACTCCGATCTGTAAATATCTAGTCGGCATGCTATATATAATTCAGTGTTGTAAATAGCAGATCGCGGAAAACAGTGATTTCTTCAAATTCCACTATGCAATAGTGGTATGACAAATAACTGCTATTTGACAACATTTTGTTCTACATATGTAATGTAATGAATAAGTTTGACACCTTAACTCTATACATCTGATTCAAAAGCAAGCCTATTGAGGAATGGTATACTTGTCCAAGTAAACAGGAAGCAAAGAAAAGAAATGGACTGTGAGAGTGAGAAAGAGTGACCTACCCCTCCAACCAGAGGCTCATTTTCCTCCCACTCCCAAAGTCCTTTTATATTAGCGAAATTATACCCAAAATAAATCTTCACCACATATTGATTATTATGTTATCCTCAAAATTTTAGAAGTTTGAGATCTTAAAGACAAGGAGGATCAAGTTCATGTTCAGGACACCATTATCACATGGAGAAAAGAAATGGGACTTCAAGAAACCATATCTGTACCCTTTTAGTTTAGTCGCCCCCATCTTGCATGTTACTTACAAAAACATTTCCTCATTACATACAAGAAAGAAGCAAAAACAATTTGGAAGTAAATATTTTCAGATATGACTGTCGTCGATATTCAACTTTAGGTGTGAAGAAGAATCTAAAATTTAAGGGTCAGCAGAATTACTTGAATGTTTTGTCAGAATAGTAAATTCAATTACAACACAATTTCACTGCTAAAATAGTTTACTAAGAAGCATGTTTGAAGTAATGGTTTAATCTGTTTCCATCTTTCAAAATTAATTTTTGTTTTTATCTCTATTTTTCATTTCCTTGGTGAGTGGCAGTGGTTGGAAATTTGAAGCAAATTATCGGTGTTAGTAAGGCAAACTATATACTGAGCTATCATAAGAATAACAACAAAAATCAAACCTTATCCTACTAGATAAGTTTGACTACATATATGATATATCAGAAAACATTAAGTTCAAAGGTAGACAATTTACTTCTTTTGGTCGCCCACAACCCCTAATTACTGGACTATTCTCTATTTGGTCACCCCTTCTTACCAGTTACCAGTGCTTCTGTGAGCCTTTACCACATATGTCCATATCGGCTAAAGACGATATTCAATGACCTTTTATACAACGGAAGAAACACCAATTTTCTTCCTAATGATTGCATTCCTAATCTTATCTAGTCCATCTTAATATTTTCATCTCTATAAGTATAACACTGAGTTTACTTTGTCGTTAGCTCTTTATTTTCATCTCTATCCCGATAGTATTGTATGTCTTGTAGCTATATAGCAAAATTTACTTTTAAGCTTAATGATACATTTGTATCACAGATCACACCCAAAACATTCCTTGAATTCTTCCACTACTTTAATCCTATCACTAACATCCCTGTCTTCTTTCATTTTGTATGTACTTTAATCCTATTTGTGGTATTGCATGTTCCCCAATTTTTACCTTTATAAGCTATAATATTTGTTGTCTATTGCCAACTATGCATTTCATATATGTTGCCTTACTCTTACTTAAGCAAAAATCGTGTATTTCTAAGTCCTATCTCTGTATTTCTGTATTCTTTAATCTTCTATTTATTTAATCTCTCGACTCCATAATCATCTGCAGAAAACATGCATTGTGGCATTGTCTCTTCGATATGTTCATTAAACATGTCATCGACCCAATATGAAAAGACCAAGGCTTAAAATTAAAACTCAGTGCATACTTATAGCTATAGGGAAATCTACTTGTATTCTCACACTAGTCAAATGTAAGAATGCAAACTTCTTCCTTTTCTAAAGCCTTCCACAACATTTCTCTTGGTAAACTATCATATGTCATTTCTAAATCATTAAAAACTATGTGTAGCTCTTTTTGAGTCCTCCGATGTCTCTCCATCAGTCTTTGGAGCAAGTGCATAGCATCCATAATCCTCTCCACAACATAAAACTAAATTGATTTTTTGTGATGTTGAGATCTTGCTTCAATCTCTACTCAGCTACTCTCTTCCAAAACTACATAGCATGACTTATGAGTTTAGCCCCCCCCCCAATAATTTGCAGGTATTAGTATGTGAACTTTGGTAGGAGCTATCATAGATTCATAAGTATCAAGCAACCTAATTGAATCCAACTAAACTGCAAGATAAAAGATTCAAAATGATTTGAATAACAGACCAAGTAAATGAGTCACTTGAGGTAGGACTTTCAACTATAATAACATACACAAATAGCCTGTTAGATTTAAATTGAATATAGACAATTAAATTCCTTTCTTCAGTAATTTGCTTAAGCTTTCCAGCTTATTATTAAAACATGTTAATTATACAGTAATGAAAACCACAAAAGCCTTTTTGCCTCACTAGATGAAACTGGCCAAGTAAAGCAAACAAGTACAACTATCAACGATCTTTTATAATAAAAAACAACAACCATGCTAAAGTTTTTCATGTTTCTGCAAGTCACTATCTCAAAATTGTCAATGAATATTCATAAACAGTGAAACTTGTAAGTGTGTTCCACAACAATGCAATCATTACCCTTTCTACTTATACTTTTCAACTGCCCTAATGATAAAACTAAATGACACCATATAAAATCATGATGGATGCAGTGAAAAACAAAGAAAGAAATAGCTGATTGTAATGCCCAAGAGTGAGAAGATGTTAAGGATTAATTCATAGAGTTAAGCATAGGAAACACTCAAGGGAACAGAAACAAACCCGATAAGTAAGGCTGTTCCAGCAGTGGCAGCGCAAGCAGGAATACTGCAACCTCCAGGAGGACCAACAATATCTTTGATTTCAGAATGTTGAAGATTTACATGGTTTTTCATCTAGCATAAACAGATCAAAAAAGTTATTCCGAGAACAAAAATATAGTCCAACGCTATGTATATATATACACACACACATAGACGATTGGTTTCGACTTTTTTTAGAGAAATGATATTTTGACACATAAATTTGAAGCAACTTGTACGGTTAACGAAGATTAAATATATGATTAATTATGTTCAGTGAATTGTTAATGAATATAACAAAGTGTCACAACTCATTAATCATCCTTTGAACATAACTAACTATGACTTTGAATTTCATTAGCCAGAATTTTCACTGTGTTCAAGTATATATGATATCCAGTAAATAAGGTCGTTTGGGGGAGTTGGAGTGAGAATGGGTTCAATTACTCCCTATAACAAAATTAATAACTAATTACTAACATTGGCTATTTAAAAAAAAACATGATATCCATTAACTATCGAAATTGTATTCTAACATTACATGATATTTAGGCTTTGAAATATATAAGATTTTTAGATGTTCAAACATACATAGTATCCATTAATCACGATATGTGTTCAAAATACACTTAAAAATTTACGGTTAACGGCTTTCAAAATTGTAGTTAATTGTGTTCAGGAGATTGTGAATAAGTTGTGATACTTTGTTATATTCATCAACCATCCACTAAATATAACAAAGTATAGGTAAAAAGAAAAATCAAAACAGATAGATAGATATATACAGCATGTTCAATGGATTGAAGCCTTTCATCAACTCTGGTATCATGTACATGACGCAACGAATACCCTAAAAAATTCAACAAAAAAAATAAATAAAAATGTAAGCATAATAATAATGAAATTAGGTTATGGTGGTGCTAAGAAAGAGAGAGAAAGAAAGAAACCGATGAAAGCAGTAGCAACGGATGCAATGGAAGTTCCAACGGTGAAAACAACACGGTGCCTCTCAAACGTATCCTTAGTGGAAAAGTAAGTGTCTTGAATAGCAGCCCAAGAATTGAGAGATTTTCGTTTAAGGTTAGCAGCGGAAACTGAATTTGAGATTGATCCCAAATTCCTTAATCGATGCATAATGCATTCTACTATACTATACTATACTGCGTTCTTCAAAAAAATAAGCTTTTGAGATGGATTGGTCTTACTTCTTCTCACTCAACCAATCATCAACGATTTAATTCATGGGTGTAAAATTGAGAAAATAAAAAACAAGTAAAATGATATGAAAAGAACTGTCTATTGTTTTTTTGTTTTTAAAAAAGAAAAATAAATCATGGCTTACAAATATTATCATCTCATTTAATATAATAGTCATCAATAAATATCGGTTTAAATTGACGGGCAATATAAAAATATTTTTATACTCATTTAACTTTTTTTTTTAAAATGTATACTCAATTCTTTAGATATTTTAAAGAATTTAATTTGTATTTATTGAGAGTGTGTAAAATATTTTACTTTCAATACATCACAACCACAAATCTCTATTATTTTAAAGGTAGTTAATGTATAAATCAAACATTTTTAAAAATAATATAGTCAAATGGTTACCATACAAGTAGTGTAAATCCTATTTCAAATGACATCAAATTAATATTAGAAATTATAGTTTATTTTTAAAAATAATTATTTTTATAAATTTTTATTTGTTTGTTACAAGTTTTATAAAAATTGAAATATGAAAATAATTTAAAAATTGCTTAAATGAGAAGTTGTTTTGAGTAATTTCTAGTAAAATTAATTTTTGATAACAGATTTTTTTTAAAAAATTATTTTCATTAATAATAAAACAAACACAAAATACTTTTTTTTAATAATAAAAATATCTAACAAATAGTCTCTAAAATTAAAAATACCAAAATCTTCTTTTTTATAATTCACAACAAACTGACCCTTCATCATTGAGTAAGTCATCCTTCTAGTCCACAAAATTACATGTGTTAAAAATTTGGTCACTAAATTAAAGAAATTACAAAGCGATAAGAGGCAATAATGGCATTTTTTGTGCGTTAATAACACAATTCTTTCTACTATTTATATACCATTTGAGATTGAAGATGCAAGTGGCTTCAAAGAAATGAGCTCAAAATAAATGTATTGTTGAGTAGAAATATCAATTTTTCGTTTCAAAAACAGTTTGAAATTTAAGGTTTTATATAACACTAAATCATTTTGACCTAGTTCATTTGATCGGTTGGGTTGGATTGAGGTAGGTTGAGTTCATTTTTATGTAAGTTTTAGAAAAATAAGATATTTTATCCGGCAAAAATTGTGGACTAGCCAAATTCTGTCTAGATTAATATGTTTGAGTCTGATGTGGTCTGCAAACTTAGATAGATACATGAAGGGTGTTGTTTGGGTCTGATTAGATTTACAATGATGACTACAAGGTTTGATGGAGAGTACTAGCAAAAGGCAAAAAAGTACAGGATAAGACTATAAGGTGTTCAAAGTGATTTTTGAGGGGAACAGATTCTCTAGCAAAAGGCAAAAAAGTACAGGATAAGACTATGTTACTTGAAAGTAGACTGGTGCTACCAATAGCATACACAAAACAAGTGCAAGAAAAACCAATGTCTATAATCCGAAAATTTATTACTCATATGGATAAGAATGCTTGTCTAAAAGTACTATCAAGGTAACAATGACAATGGATCCAAAACATTAAACAACACAAGACAAGGAGACATCATTACATGTCTCATATTTTAACAAAGCGAACATCACTCTGTCCAAATGCAGTTCCACATGCAGGACATTTGCGGTGACGGAGTTCAAGATTTCTTTGTATACATGGATTGCAGAACAGATGATAGCACTTCACAATCACCACCTGCCAAACACAGATTAATCATAGATAAAGCTGTTGCAATAAATTTTATTTAGCCGTCTTCAAAGTTCGAAAAAAATTGGTCTACATAAATGCCAGTCTAAGAAAATGTGCTAAATCAGTTTTGCAATTTATCCATTTCAAAACAATCATAATACCAAAAAAGAACAAGTGTGCATTTGGAAAAATAGCTTAATTGAGAGCTTATTCAATATACTACACTATAGCTTAATTTATCTATTGTTTGTAAGATACACTGAAGAGTTTATTTAAAAATAAGCTGAAAACAACTTTTGAATAGGTCCTAAGTTATTTATAAGAATGCACCCAAATACAAATATACATGCTTATGATATAAGTTAAAATAAGCTAATCCAAACACTCCCAAGTTATTTAACAACCATAAAAGCAAGAACTGTAGTGGGATAAGTTGGCTTGTGTTTTACCTCCTTTGGACGGTCAGAACAAACAGTGCATTTGATCATGTTCTTGCAAACTCTTATTTCTTCTTCAAGTTTCTGTACTGCAGTTTCTCCGGCTTCAGAATTCAGCTCAGCGATTTGGTTGTTCACTTCCATTAATTCTTCCTCAAGCTTCCTCCGTGAACTCCTGCATGCATTTCACCTAGATAAAGTAAAGAGATATACTTCTCTCGAAAGATTAATTAGTTTGATATGGTATCTGCAAAAATATGCCATCATAAAATCTACATGTTTAATCAAACTCTTCTTTCTTTTTTGAAAAACCAATTGTAGAAACTTGTTGAATTTTCATAGAATATGATTTTACACAAACTAAGCAACCATGGAAAAATAAGTCGACATCAGAACTGAACCATATACCAAGATTCATGAGCTCCAAGCCTCCAAGACTATTTCAGATCCCCCCAGTTTACTCAAGCCCGGACCAATATCACTAATTCATCGGTTACACAAACTTACAGAACTCTAGGATCCTCATTAGAAATAAAACTGTATACGCAATTTTCTCCACTCCCCAAATAAACACACTAAACCTTACTTAGTGGAGGGTAGTTTGAACCCTAACGTAAACACTTCTGTTTAAAAATCTACCCTGGATCCAAACTCGATCGAACGACCAAGAGAGAAAACTACCTTTCGCTATCCAATTCCTTTTCAATAGCTTCTATATCTTTCTGAATTTGGTCGTATTCTTTCTCTGAAGATGAAGCAGCAGACTTGAGCAACTTAAACTCCTTCTCAGCATCAGCCAATTCCCACCTGGCAAACTCTAAGGCAGCTGCAACGCGCTTTTCATCTTGAGTACATTTAGCAGCTTCTGATAGAATACATTCGATCTGCTAGGTTCAAATAATTATTTACAACAGTGAGCAGCAGCAATGTTGTCCAGCGAAATATCAAAATAAAATATATGAGTGGGGGGATAAGCAGCAGGGGAAACAGGACCTGTTCTTCACTACTTGCAATCCTCGTCTTTGATTTTTCTATCAAAGAATTAAGCTGTTGAAGTTGATCAGCTAAGGTTTGCTTTTCAGACAGTAAAGCGTTATGTAACTGTTTTGCCTTCACGCTTTCTGATACAAGCTGCATAAAGTTTGCAATATGATGAAAACAAGGTTTCATTAACAAGTGGAATTATTTATGTAGAAAGCAAGTATACCAATTTTTAGAAAATAGCATGATTTTCTATCCTTTCTAAAATCAATTCCAACAGTAACAATCCACCAGGACTGAGAAAATTGATTTGGCAAGGTACTTCGCCAACATTTTCTATTTTTTTAAAAAAAACATCTAGGCTTGTCCAAAGTTGATTCCAGCAGATGTGGCCCATCAGTTCTTTAAACATGTCATTCATTATGATTAGTAGTAGTATTTATACAAATCCTTTTTAGTAGTTTGGCACCGAATGATGTTTTCAAACAACAACCAAGTGTGCTAAAGATCTATTTGATTTGAGAAAACCTTTTCCGTTTTCATAATAAGGTTACCTATATTCTCACTTTGTATTCGGCTATCAAAGTTTTGCATTATTGGAAACAAGAAACAAAGTAAAAAAAAGATAATGTGTTTGTAATTAAAAATGAAAATAAAAAATGTTTTCACAAAGTAAATAGGCCCAAATATTTAGTTACAAAGATGAAGCATTAATTTTTCATCAACAGGGTTAGCACAAGCCTAGACAACAACCTAAACATTACAAGAATTGTGCATGGATAAAAATTGTGAAAACCACAGCAAGATAACATTTACAATTACTAGTGATAAGAAGACATACCTTAATATTATAGTCATCCCTCTCAGCCACCTGCTGTAACAGATGTTGGTGTTGTGTCTGCATATCTTCATATGCTTGACCAATAGTCTACAAGAAAGCAATTAATTGTATTACAAGAAAAGACGTTCAGAGCAACCTTTCACTAACTGCTGTTCATCTAGTTCAAGTACGAAGGAAAGTGAAGTTATAAAGGAAACCTCAATTTCAGATATATAGGCATCTGCCTCAGCCTCTTTAACTTTAACAGCCTCACTCAGCTCCAACTTGTTTCTGAATAGCGGCAGATAAAACATGGTCAAGGAATGAATCAACAGATTGATAAACAGAGGCAGTTTGAACAATCATTTATTCCATTCATATGAAAACAATCATTTGAAAGAAAAAAAAACTAATAATGATATAAAAAAATGAGTCCAGCCCAATATAAACACCTAATACAAACAAATAAAAAGAACTTTTAAGACATCTTGTCATTCAAATCACGTAGATGTTTCAAAATCGATTTTCTGATTTTCATCAAGCCTGTATATGTTAAAGATAAATAAAAGTATAAAACCATTCATGTATAGTAACTTAAGCTTTACGAATAGGCAAAATGACCCCGATGAACTAGTGACATAATGAAATAAATACCGCTTAACTTTATAAATTATGTGCCTCGACAAAGTCATTATGTGATAAAAACTCAAAATGCAACTCTTGCATACATCCCAAGGCATATACACTGCCTAAGGAGCATAATATATCGGCCAAAGGAAAAAGTCCTTGAACTCTACATAAACTTTTCACCCATCTACCTTTCACTCCTCATCACCAGAAAACTCTCCCAAATAAAAAATCACTAACATGGAACTAAGGAGGAGGAAAAAACAATAGACATTCTCTACCAGTTTGTCAATGCAGCAAATCTATAATCAACATAATAGTTGCATAAACACAAACCTTTCAGTTGCATCGAGCTTGGCCCTTAAGTCCTCTATTTCAGCTTCTGCGGCTTTAAGCCTTTGTTCACAAGCAGCTTCAGCTTCATTAGCAGCTCTTACTCTCAACTCTAGACCATGTTCATCTAAAGCATTTTTCAGCATTTCAGCTTGAGAGCGAGCTTTACTTTCAGATTCTCTAACCTCTGGCAAGCTGAAATCAAGTTATTAGCAGAATGAGTCATCCAAGTAGACAGAAAGAACAAAATTTTGTTAACATCTAGCAAAAAATTTGACAAGCACAACTGGCAGGTGTTTGTTTCCATTACTTTGTCAAACAAATTAATCTGTGTTATCATCCCAAACACAGCATAGAGTTACAAATCAAAAAAATTACAACTCTAAATTTAACTAGATGGAACTCTGCCCACTGAACAAACTCAGATCACCATACCTTTTCGCATAATCCTCCGGACCATACATATCCAGAACAAATTCTAACTCCTGATTCGACTGCTGTAACTTTTCAATCTGTAACAAAACATCTTAATGAGTTGTTTGAAGATTAGTTATAGACAATCTAGAAGGCCACTAAAATCATAATGCAGATATGTTTTTGAGAATCATAGAAAATATAGGTGCAGATACACATGCAAAACACATAACAAAGGCAAAGAAAAACATTGCAATTAAATCTGACTCGGTCACAGACATGTTCTAAGACTTAGAAGGTAAAAGATAAGTGACGCTCAATTAAATTTTATCTCAAATGAGGAAATTGGCAATTATTATTGCTATAGAACAGAGGCATTCAAGAACAAAATACCTACAGATAAAAAATAAAAAAATTAAGGTAAAAGCCAAGGTAGACTTACCAATGCTTTTGAAGACTTTATTTCCAAAACCTGTTCAGCACATTTGTTTACAAGGCTCTTGAGTTCGCTTGTCTGCTTCAAAACAAAGGAATCAATAAAGCTTAATGCTAAAAAAGTATGTATGGTATTAATTCAAGGACAAGAACCTGCCTATAACCTCTTGCAGTATATTCCAACTTAAATGATTTCTCAAATCATTAATTTCAAAGAGGTGTAAATCAATAAAATATTCCAGTTTGGTCCGTAACTGCATTTTATCATTTACTAATCATAGTGCTTTTTATATATACAGCAAGCATGATTTATTACAACAAAACTGTAAATGTTCTTTTGATGACTTACACCAAATTTAAATTAACATGCATACAGAATTATGTCAGTTTCATTAAACAAAGAAATTGACATTTGCAGTTCCAACGCCTTATTGGGGGGACTAGGCCAAAACCTAGATGAGAAAAAATTACACAGAATGATTACTAGAGCCTTAACAAGCTACTCTATCAGCACAGTTACTTCCTTCCCTCCATATAAATGTGTAAGACAGTAAAACGCATATCATTACAAAGAAAAAGACAATTTTCCCATGGGCTTCTAATTTTCCCATGTGAACATTTGTGAAGGCATCAATGACTAACTTGGAGTCACACTCCAACCAGAGACTGAGCCAGCTGCTCAGGTGAGAAATCTCCATCCCCAGCATAGCTGCACAAGGTTCTGCATAGTTCTACTTTGTCCACACTTACCATTCTAGCGCCTTTTTCCGAACAGCTAGCATTTGAGTGAATCATGTCTTGATATTTAACAACAAAAATTAAGACGCCTTGTAAGACTAGAGCTTCCGACCACTATACTATATAAAAATAACTAAGCAAAGAACATCACAGACTCAAATTATCTAGATAAATTTCTGTAGAAGACCTAACATAAAGTAGGTGAGAAATAAAATGAAAGGGCACTTTGAGAGAATAACCTTCCCACTCAATTTTTCTCTTAGTGAATGTGATTTCTCACGCAATGATACAGCTTCAACAGCTGCATCCTTCCATCGCTTCAACTGCGCTTCCATCATCCCCATTTCTTTAGATAAAGCTGAAGCCATCACACGAAACTCGGCTTTGATATCTTTTCTCCCTGAAACATGTAAGATTGTAAGAAACTAGAAAATCCAAACATACACACTGCAAATCTAAACACAGAAAATGTGATATGCAGACCAGTATCCTGTTTGGCCTCTTCCATCTTAATTTCAAGATCATTCCTTTCTATAATACACTTCTGCAATTGAAGCTCAAGCTCATCAGCCCTAGAGTCAGAGTTGTCAAGGATCCGCCTTGCATTATCAGCAGACTCCAATTTCATATTCAGTTCCTTCTCCCATTTTGTGACATTAGCCCTGCCAGCCTAAAATTACATTTTAAAATAATATGTAAAAGGAGAAGCAACAACAAAAAATCAATTATCAAAAGAAAAAAAAGAAAAAAAGAAATAACTGTTAACCTGCAGAGACTCTGTCAATGATTTGTATCGATCCAATTCAGCGATCCAATGTTGAAGTTGATCATTTGCCAAAGAGTATATTCGGGAAGAGCGTACATACTTATCATCAATCAGTTCATTCTGGAAATAAACATACATGAAAAGCGACTTTTACATGGAACCCTAGAGTGAATGAATCTCAATTACTCAAAAAAAAGAATGACAACCATCACAGACAATCCAAATTTACAAACCTGAAGTTCTTGGAATTGCTTTGTCAAGATTTGATTTTCTTCCCGTGCATCTTGAAGCTCAGAGAGACGATCAGCATCCACTATCTACGACATCGGCCAAGCATATATCTTAGATAGAGAATGGAAAAATGAATGACAGAAGGAACAAAAAATCACACAACAAAAACCTTGGCTTCCTCAATTGAATCCTTCAACTCACGCAAACCCATGGCCTTGTTTGCAGGCTTCTCAGGAGACAAGTTTCCATTCACTGCATCGGCATTGGAGGAATTCATTCCCATAGCTGCATCCTTTTGCATTTTCAGATTGACTAGTTTTCTTCTACTCTCTTCGAGCTCAGCCACGATCTCGTCAAGCTCTCCTTTAAGTATGAAAAAAATAAACTCTCAATAGACAATTATTTTAAAGCAATCAGCCAAATTTATAAGAGCCGATAAGATCTCCAGAATTCTAGAAAAAAATCTCTGCATAAATATCAAGGTGTTGCCTCTGGTCATATCTATTCCTAATTAACCAGATTAATTTTACTCCCGGTAACTCCTCTTGATAATTTACTCAATTACTCAAACTTCCAGTAGTACTCAGCACAAGACGGCTGAATTGCATCCTCCACTGAGGCCATTATTACTTTTGCACTATTTTAAATTTCACAATAACTTTCAATATGATTCCATTCATCAAATATCACATATAATCATAAAAAGAATTTTAAGTTGTGCAAAAGCCCATTTGCCTAAATTTTTACTGCAAGGTTGTGGTTGGAATAATTTAAAATTGTAATTAATAAGATTTATCCATAAATTGATTATCATGTTGAGAACTCATTATGAAAAAATTATATTTGAAAAAAGGAACGCGCTGAATTTATTTTAAATTTGTAATTAGTAATTTATTTTATGAGTCAAACTTGGAATAGGCTAGCTAAATGACTTAACTAATTGAGGTAAATATATTAATTCCAACATTTAAAAAAATCCTTTCAAATTCAACCAAATTTTTGTAGATTTTTATTTAAAAACAGCTTTTAAAATCAAATCAATTCCTATATTATAATTTTCCAAACAAAAGAAATTCAATTCCATAATTTTTCAAATGAAATATTATAATTATAAATTCATGGAAGAGAAAACTATGGTGAAAAACTGAATATTGTTTCTGATGAGTTGAAAGTGCAACCTCTAATACAATTATATACACCAATGTACACAAATCCTAATAAATTATAGACAAAATTGCTCTAGGCATTGTTTATTATTTATTTGTATCAGATCAGTCCTTCCATATTTTTCCAACTAGGTTCTTTAAGTTTCAAATGTGCACCCTGTTGACCTTTTTTTGAGTTTTCCGTCCAACTCTGTTAAAAAATGCATGTGTGGCCATTTTGATGTTGATGTTGGCGTTACATGCTTATGTAGCCACTGAAATTATAATCTCACTCATTATTTTATTCATTTTATTTATTAAAATATCATGTAATATTGTAACCCTTTAAAGAAAACAATATTTGTAATTATAAAACAACCCTCCATGATTCATCTTCTTCCCCTTCACAAAACCCTAGATATAAGAATTTATATCCATTCCACCCATGGAAGAAAGATCAAAACTTTAATTTCAATCTCATATTTCTTCACCTCCCCTTTCCCCAAATTACCGTCAACCCCAATTCAATTTCAATTGAAATTTAAAGTTCAGGGAGAGAAGGAAGCAAAAAAGAAGAGGTCATGAGAGGCCAAAGGAAAGGATGAACGAAGGGAGAAATAAAGGTCTACGGACACTCCACCCAACACAATTCATCTTCTTGACAAAACTGGAACACTACTCTCATTCATCTCGATGATCCATCAAACCCACCTCCCATATTTTATTCAGTGGTAGCGTCACTTTTTCTTTCATCATTGACAAAACCACTGTGGCAGTGTGGTGAAACTATCCACCATCATCTAGCCATCACGAGACACCCGACCATGCTCAACCATCAAATATAGATCTTTCTTCATCTTAGGCCTCATCCCTTTTATTGTGCACCAAGACCTAGCCGTGATGATAGTGTCACAGTAGGTTCATTCCATCCTTGACCATCTTACACCGATCCTTGTCCATTTTGGCCACTACATTGACACTGTGATATGGCCATGCCCCAGGGTTGAGGTGATTTACATTTGTTTCTTTCCATACTTTGTTTGCCATCATTTCAACTAAAGCTATGTTCTGGAAATGGCGAACCATTGCCACATCTCCACCTTTGAATTTCACCTCGATCACCAATTATGCTGGGACTTACTCTGTTTCTGTCACTTCATCTGGTTCTCATTTTGTTTCTTGATTATCCAGCACCTTCTCCAATGGCCAATCTGGTTCTAGTTTTGTTTCTTTATTTTCCTACATCTAGTCCAACAAAATCAGGAAATTCTACTATTTCTTCCTTGACAAAAGGTCAGGTAGGTTGGACAAAATTGTTATGAGCCCAAGATTGGAATTGAAGAATAGGATGAAAGATAGAAAGGATTGAAGGAACAAGAATGAATTGATTATTACTAAATGAAATCTGAACATAAAAGGAGAGAATTCTCCTCCAATGGTTTCTCGTTCACAAAGGGTTTCCCCTTTTACACAAATATCAAATTCCTTAATGAACCATTCCATCCTTATTTCCACTATTTATCTAACTGATAGAGATTAGTTTTGATACATTGTCAGTGTAAAACATTTTACACTATCAACCAATCACAGATCACCATTTGTATGACTTTTAAGATAGATAAGATTAAAGTCAAATATTTTTAGTGATCCAACGATTGTGATTGACGGACAGTGTAAAAAAAAATTACATTGTCAATGCATATGAATTAAATCCCTAACTGATATGCCCTCCAAGGCTACAACTAACTAAATTTTCTAACTGTTCCCACTTCCTAATTTAATATATTCTAAACTAACTAGCTTCTCTAATTGTCCCTCTTCCTTTTATCCAAACAAGGAGAAAAATGAGATAATAGAGACAACATGCCCTAAAATTCATATTTACTTGATATGAGATTTGCAAAAGACAAAATACCAGCCTCTATTTATCCTTGAACTGTACTCTCAGTCCTGATTAAATAGGGAAACAAATCATGAAATATAAGGATATAAGGAATTATGGAAATCAATCCTCAGAGATCACCTTTGTTTTAAGATACAATAATATTGATTTCATGAGATATTTTCATATTATTCTAACAGTAACCAATTATCAAAATAAGAAGAAATGAACAACGTGCCAATGATATTATCTGTAAAATTATAGTAGCCAGAGATACCCCAATAAAATTTAATGGTAAACCATAATTTGATACTCGAAAGATTTTCAAAACATTCAATTTGTCCCTCAAAAGATTTTATTACATAAATTTGGTGATTTACACATTGGAGATTTACACATACACCATATAATATTACCAGTTATAACTAACAAATATCATTAAGCAAAAGGAAACCTTCCTTTTATTAAACCATGCTGCTAACCATTTAAAAACCACATTATATGATAATAATCAAGACCATTTAAATTCATATTTAGTTCTTCTAAACTTCATAATAATTAATAACTGAAGTGGTTTAAACAATAAAGAAAAAAGAAACATTTCAAATACCTGTAAGACGTTTTATATCAGATTGATCTCGTAAGCACTCGTTTATATAATTTTGAATACCAATAGTATACTCTTCATGTTTTATGTGGAGAGTATCAATCACTTCACGAAAATTGTCTGCCTCCTTTTTTGTCATATCATCAATCTTAGACGTTAGGATGATAACATCTGCAAACCCAAGTAAAAACAAAAAATCAATTATACACACTTCCTTAAACAATCCAACATCAACGATATATGGTAGAAAACTTTCAATTCAATCTTTAACAAAAACTATATAGTTCAAGTATTGCATAGTATCTCAAATGTATTACACCTTCCGTAGATAAATCTCCATGTAAAACCTGAGCTATATCCTCAAATCTTTTCATTTGATCATCAATGGTATCTTGAATATGTTTCAACAACTCCGTAGTAGATAACAGACGCAAAGCAAGGGCTTCCTCAACATAATTAATTATCTCATCATTACTGCTTCCTTCAATAGAATCTTTCTGGATTAATCTACAAAGAAATAGATCGTCCGGATGACACGAAGGAAGGGAATCTAGAAAGAAAGAAAGTAAAGTCAGTCTCTTGGTTTTTCTTAATACTGCATGAAAGAACCTTGATGTGTGTGAGTGTGAGTGTGTGAAAGTACCTTGAGGATTATCAAGGTAAGCCAAAGTTTGCAAAGAATCTTTGCCTCTCCCAGCTTGTATCCCGAGAAGAGCCATATCATCGACCAACTAGAAAAGCAAATAAGTTAAACAAATGAGCACATCCTACAAGAATATGACAAAAGTGCCTAGCCTTCCACCTACGGGTCCTGGACAGGGCCACCATAACATGCACTACTTATGGACTTATATGGTAGTATTACTTTCGAAAGAGGAAATAACAAACTGAATAGAGAGCAAAAGCGAAAGAAACTGGAGCATGACAATAAAGAATAACCTGATCCCAGTGTTGGTTGAATTCAATTAATGAATCATCATAAGAATTTTGTCTTTCTTTTAACTGTCTAGTTTTTTCTTCAAGATCATGTAAAGCATGTTTCTGGATTTCTGTCTGCTGAACAAGTTGCTGATTCTGGAGCTGCAAGACACCTGCATCAGCCTGGAGGAAGCATCTCAAGTTATGCAAGTAAAACATATAAACAAATTATTGTTAAAAAAGAACTTAGTGCCAACCACAAACTGATAGAGTTTGTTCGTAACAATAAACATTAAACCAAACAGTCTTTTCTTTCACCTCTAGAACTGTTGCCAAGGACTTCGAAGCCGGTAAAAACCCTTTCTCAAACATGTTTCAAAAAAACATACACCACTTTTTTTAAAAATGAAGCATTCTCAATGACATGAAAAACATCCCCTTTCAGAATTATTAAGCAAATAACAAGTAGCTTTAACCCCCAAAACTATACCACACAAACCGAACATACCTAACATATTGTAAAGAATCCCATGAAATGAAATGCATCCTTGCTACACTTCTCAAAATTTACATTGAGTCTAACTCAACCCTACAAAACCAGCTTGTAAGATGAAGAATGTATCCCACTTATAAACACTTTTCCAAGTCATATCTCATCCAATGATGAACTCACAACATGCCCAAAACTAGACATCTAGAATAAGGTCTGATGACAAGTAGCCTAACAAATCTTCGATAGGGTGTGATATCGTATTAAAATTTGGATTGGCCCTAACTCATCCTGCAAAAGTGGTTTGTAAGGTGAGTGATGTCTCTCACTTATAAACACTTTTTCAGACCATATCTCATCCAATGTGAGACTCTAAACAACTCTTCACAACCCTAATCAGTGAGTTAGTGGCCACTAAGCAAAACCAAGCAACCACACTACCACCCTTTTTTTAAAAAAACACACTAAATTTCACTCACAAATCCACTCCCTATATACGAAATACCCAATTCAGTATCTGCCACAACACTAACCAGTTCTAAGAATCCAATTACACATTCAATTAAATGGAAACACCAAAATTCAAAACAAAATCATCAAAACTACATAGCAGAAATAAAAGCAGCATATATAAACATGATTAAACAACAATATAAAAAAAATAGAGAAAAAGAGGGTTACGTTTTTGCTGTTAGGAGAAGAATTGGTTGAGTTTCGTGTGATGCGAGAAGAAACAGAGGTGAGAAGATGAGGTCTCTTCTTGTCGGGTTCGTCGTGGTCTGAATTTTCCATTTCGGTTCTGAAATTTTGAACAAAAACGAAACGAAATAAAGCATTAGGAACATTTTCAAGTTGAAAAATTGTTCAACTCTTCTGAGTTATGAAGAAGGAAACAGCACAGTTGAAAAAAGACTCACTTGAAAACTCGTTCTACTATTTTACTCAAATTTAGCGTGATAACTATCTAAACTTTTTCAGTTTTCATTTATTTTTTCTTTTTTCATTTATATTTGGTTTAAATACCATTTTGTTCTTTTGTTTCTTCTTATTTATACATGGTTTTAGTCTTTATTTTTTAATTCATTATTTTAGTTCTTTAATTTTTAAATATTTAATTTTTTTATTGATAATATTTTAAGGTTGAAATTTGATTGATAATTTAATGAGAATTTTTAAATAATTAATGTTGTTTTATTAATCTATATTTTTTAAGGTTGAATTTTGATTGAAAATTAATAAGTGAGATAATTGTGACAATTTAGTTGATCAAGTGATAAGAATTCTTGCTTAAAAACTAGAGTTTAATTTTCATATATAGTGTAAAAAATTAATACAATCAACAAATTATAATCAATCATATGAGAAATTTTATAAATAATTATGACAAAAATTAATTATTATTAATAATCTAACAGCTGTAATTAACTGTCGGTGTAAAAAATATTTACACTAATACTGTATATAAATTAAATTTTAGAAATTAGTTTACAT
>JBBPBQ010000004.1:46634998-46647839 GCA_037974755.1 Cicer yamashitae
ATATATATATCTTTAAGATTTAATTTGATTGATAAAAATATCAATATTATTAAATTGGACATCATTATTGAATTTGAACTTAGACTTCGCAATTATATATGAGTTTTTTGTAATAATTATATCATTTGATATGTAAACAAAACATATATCAAACATTTTGAAATTTATGAAAAATCAATTTTGTGGATCTAAAATTAAGAGAACCAAAATTGTATATGAAACAAAATAGGAGAACGATTTGTTCATCTAATCATAAATTACCAATTGCATTAACTTTTTGTATAAGTTTTAAAGTTGACGTGATTAAAGGTAAATATTTTTAGTGATTTGTCCATTTTTGATGGGTTAATAGTGTCGTTAATGCACATGAATTTTTTTCTTAAAAAAGTTAATGTAGGGTTAATAGTGTCGTTAATGCACATGAATTTTTTTCTTAAAAAAGTTAATGTATATCAATTAAATTCATATAATACATTTATATTTAAAAAATTAATTAATATGTATTGAAATGAGATACTATGTATTGGATATTGATGGTATATGAAATAATTTTACACATATATTCAATTATACTATTATTTAAATGTCTATGTAAATATTTAAAAAATAATATTATTGTATATTTAACTAGTAAGATTTAATATTCATATGTATTTGGACAAGATGATTCAGATTTCGTTTAAATTAATTAGAATTTTTCGATTTAAATTCAACCCTAAAAGTGTATCAACGTTCAAATTTTAGGTTGAAAGCTTTGTTGATCATTGTAATTTTATTTTATTTGATGTATTTTTTTTTTTATTATTATATGTGGAAGATACAGATTTTAACTGAAGAGGTTTAAGTTGATTTTTTTTTGTAAAAAAAGCAACTTATTGTATGAGTACATATAAATTAAATATTTTCTAAAAAATACTAACAAATAAAAATGGATATATAATAGTATTTTCAATTTGATCTCTTATAGTTTAACCAGAATTTATACTGATATTTGTTTAAGGGATATAGGAAAGTCAAACTCTTAAGTGAGATTTTTGTTGTTTACTGTAGTCATATGTGACTCAAAAGATTAATTTATATAATTAAATGTAAAATGTATCTCATTTCCAACAAATAAATTGACGAGTGGATAATTATTTTGTTTTTCAAGATTGGAAGTTCAATTCTTATCCAAAAAATAGTGACTAGGTTAATAATTGTAGTTCAATGAACCAAAGTAAAATACAGTATATGCTTAGTAAGCAACCATGCGATACAGATAATTATGTGTTATATGAAATAAGGGGAAAATAGAAAACGTTAATTCCCTTTTAAGTAACTTCCAACCAACACTTCATGTCCTTTTTAAATTACAATTTTAGAGTTTAATTTAAGTTTTACACATTCAATAAGTTATGAATAATTATTTAGATAATTTTAAAAATAGTTATAATAAAAATCAAATATTATTAATAATTTAATGATTATAATTAACTGACGGTATAAATTTTTTAAATATATAAATAAAACTCTTACGATTATTCTACTCTGTTTATAGTATTTCTCACTAAATAATGCAACATGGTAAAATTAAAATAAAATAAGATAGTTGGACAAAAAAATTAATAAATAATATAAGATAGGATATCATTTGTAATCTTAACAAATAATCGTGACTTTCTTTTTTACAAAAACAACTAATTGTGATTTTATTTATTTATTTTATACCTATTTTATAGTAATTATTTTTATACTTTTGTCAAATGCAGAAATAAAGCTTATAATAAAGTCTCATAAAATAAAGCTTATAATAAAGTATATTCACAAACACTCATTACTACTTACTAATTATAAGATGGCAAAAAAAGATCTTGATGCATTACCCTTAGATTCACTATCATCCCATAAGCTTTGCTGTGTGTTGATCAGCAAATTTAGTCTTGTGTAAAATCTGTAAAATGATGGCAAGAGTTCTTGCATTAATGCTCTATCCTTTTTATTTGTAAAAAAAATAAGATTGTTCTCCCTTTTTTGACCAGTATAGTAAGTTTTTGCAATTGATAAATTTTGTTACTTGCAATTGTACATGCTGTAATTAGAGCATTTTGTATTTTCAATTTATTTTTAATTTTAATAATATTTTATAGTGTTGCGGATGAAAGTATCATAATACTATATGTGTGATATATAACCGTTCAATAAATTTATGGTTATGAGTGAAGGATTATAAGGGTTCGTCAATTCAATTAGGTTGAAAAGCAATAAAAGTAAATTGAGAATAAAATAGTGAGTTAAAAGTGTTGGATTGTCATTAAAACTCTAATTCAACTGACAAAAGTCGATATTGTTAGGTATGACGTTTTGTTTGAGTTCAAATCCGGGACCTCACAGTTGTGTAAGTTAATTATGGTGGAGTTTATCATCTCTTCTAGAATAAAAAAAATGTTGGAATTAGATTTCATCAATCCAACTCTCGTATCTTAGTAATTAGCATACATGTTTTCTATTATACATCAACAACCTCATCATCATTAATTAAACATCATTAATTTCTTAATGAGTTGAGAAATTAATTGTCTTTCCTAAACATCGATTCCTTGAATATTTAACAAAAAAGTTTGCATTAAACAATAATGATTTATGACTATTAAACCTAATTATATTTTTAGAAATCAGATTCAATAGATGATTTATCCTAAATCAAGATTCAAAGTATATTTTTCAATAAAACTTCAAATCAACAAATCATATTATAGGTGATCAAGCCATAACAAGCATTAAGAACAAGGATAAATCATTGCAGTTGATGTATAACTAAAACATATAAATATAATCAAAAGAGATACATGAGAGTTTGATTGATTACATTTAATCCCAACAAAGAAAAGTTTAGCTACTCATTGTCACGGTAACTATCAAAAGTACACAAAAATATTGCACTTTAGTGATGAATATAAGCTCCTACTCATTTGTTCTCTATTTGCATCGCTCTCTTTCTATCCAATGTCCGATTCCCCCAAATTGACAACAACTTTGTTTTATATAGTGTTTGAGTAAGTGGGATTTCGCTTAGCGAATTTTTGGATTCGCTAAGCGAACTTGGATTTCCTCATATTGAAGTAAGAAACAGCTGACCAGACCATCTCAAATTCGCTAAGTGAATTTTGTTGTTGTTTTACATCCTAGCTTCAGACTTGGATTCCCTTAGCGAATTTTGAAATTCACTAAGCAAATTATGGTCTACATAATTCCTCAATTTTCTGATTTGAATTCACTTAGCCACTAACATATTCGCTAAACGAATTTGTATATGCAAGCATTCTTCATTCTGAATTGCCATGTGATCAACTGACTTAAGATTTGACTGTTAATTCTTCAATTACCTATATAAACAAGAAAAGATGCAAATATCAAACATCTCGTAATTAACTTACTAAAAGCTAACTATATATATAATTTGGGGTAAAAGTTATATGATTTTCATTAACAAATGTGAATATATCGTAAAAATATATCCATTAATTAGTAAATTTGACACTTATCAACTGCAAATAATAGATGATTAATTTAATACATCAACATAATTACGATTTCATACAATATTTTTACCCTCTATTTTTGCTTTAAAAAAATGGAACATGTGTGTAAACATTACTTTCTTTTTTTTTTAGTTTTGGATTTTGTTGTTTGGTGCTAATTAAAAGTAGGTAACCCCTAAACACTTGAATGTTTGCTGCCTAAATTAAATTGTCCATTTATTGTTATTACTTTGACATAATATGGGATTGTAGGATAAGGAATGAGATATAAAGCAATGTGCATATGGATACTATGGTTGGAATCAATACCGATATAAGCATCATATCCTCCAACTGAGTCAATCCAAAAATTTAAAGCAAAATATAATCTGCTTTCTTTAAATTAGTTAATTATATCAATTAGTCTTTTAATTTTTTTTTTGTTAGATTTCTCTTTTAAGTCATAAAATTATACATCATAAAAAAATATTAATGTGACAACTAATTATTAATTTTGACTGTTTAAAAAAAGTCATAATATATATATATATATATATATATATATATTATTTTTTAGTTTTCTGCTCAAATCTGTTAAAAAGTACTTCCCTTGCCGTTTGGATGTTATGTGGTAAGTTCACACATAGATTTTTAATTTTAAATTATATTTTGTTAAAAAATTTATTAATGAACTTGTTTTCATAATTTTGCTGGTCTTCAACCTCTAGATGGGTCGATTGAACCCACTTAGAACTCTTTGGAATCCAAAATATAAAACGAAACATTTCAAAGTCATTGCAATATCAAAGACTCGAGTCTCTAATCTTAAAAAAAAAATTACTAATTATTTTTACTCTTATTAGTTCTACCTAATAATTCAAACTCAGATTAAGTATCCATAATAAATTGCAAAACAAGAATATGCAATCAAGGACAAAACAATGCTTTGATACCAAATTTTAGAGTTGATCACCAATAGTCTAAATTTTTTTATCTAACCACTTTTGTTTTTAAGTAAAAGTCAAAGCGATAACATTAGCTGATCTTAACCAACCTCCCATGTAGGTACATTTCATACATACTAGCTATATCTAGGACCAGCCTCCCCAACCTTCACACAAATGTTGTCTATAAGGATGATAACTTGGAACGCAAGATAAGATTTTAATTAGTTGTTAAATTAAATTAATAAGATGGTTATTTATTTTTGTTTATTTATCTATTTGGTGACACCAATAAATCAACTTATACCTTATTGAAATAACTTAAAAGTTTGTTTCATTTGGTTAACTTATAGTTTTTTTTTTATATGCTATTTTAATTAATGTTTGAGTTTATAATAACTTTATTATTTTATTTTATTTTTTTTGTAAAATATTATATAATTACTCCACTACTCATGTTATGTATTATGTTATTCATCTTCTTTGTAACTTTTTTTAGTAAACTTTGTGTAACTCATAGTAATACTATTAGAGAGCAATTTTTATTTTCAAAAGGATCTTTTACCAAACAAAACAATTTGATTAAGGTTATTTTCATATTATTTTTTTCAGGTTTTGGTCCATCGGCCACATCGTCTAATTATTTATAACTGAAAAATTTGTTAGAGAGTTTAGAATTGTATTTTTTTTACACAAATTTTTAATTGTATTTGTTACAAGGTTTATTGAAAATATTTTTTCTTCCTTAAAATTCACAAACGAACACTATCAAAGAGTAAGGAATAGTGAGGGAAAGAGAGCAAACGTGAGAAATGAATAGAAAAGAAGAGAGTTTGTTTGAAAATTGAGATTTTTTTTTAATACATTCAAAATAAAATACATGTAAAGTTATATAATTATGTTCTTTTTTGTCATTTTATATTTATAAAAACTAAATTTATACCATACTTTAATTTCAATTGACTAACATTTCAATTATAGGTTATCAATTATCAATTATAAGTTAACTTTTTAATTATCATCAGTTAAGTTATAACTTAATTTTATCTATTAGAATCTATATGTAAATGGACTTTCGGATGTGAGAACAACACTAAAAATATAGTGAAAACACTATAAGAATCAATATATATGGTGAGATACGAATGTGGTTGGAGATGCAAACCAAGTTTAGTGTACATAAATAAATATGTATTAAATTTTAATATTAGTCTCCAATAACTTACCGGAAGAATGAGTGACAATATGACTTGTTGGGTTGGGAAAGAAACAAATGAATTAAAGTGAAAAGGATATCAGGATACAACTTCTTCACTAACAAAATAAAATACATCAAATCTCAATAAAAATTGAGTTATGTGTCAAATATTACTTCTCTCCTAAAGCATTGTGATTAACTAATTAAATCCTTTTATAAAGCATAATAACTTCATAGATGTAGGTAACACACCATTTTCCGCTCTAATATTATCTGTGATTTATTTGGAATAATTCTTAATGTTACTTACCTTACCGTATTTTTAATGTGTATATATATATTTGATATATTCCTTTACTTTTATAGAAGAAGAAAAAAATCTAGTTTTTGTTTTGAAAAAAGACTTTAGTTTGAACACTTAAAGCTAGATATGATACGAAGATATAAAGATTTGGTAGAATCTGTGAACTTGTAAAAAATATAAATGAAACCAGTTGCAATAAGATAACATGAAAAGTTCATAGATGTAGAAATTAGTAATGATATTAAGGAAATATGTTTTTTTTTCACGACAGATTTGTGACAGTTTTTTTCCTGGTTTGTTAGTATTTTTGATCAAGTAGAATCTTTTTTGTTGGATCTTTGTTGTTTCCACTCTCATATATGTGCATTTGCTTAAACAAATATCGACTAATTTGTGAAAAGATATTGGATTATACAATTATCACCTAATTAAATTAATCAACATCCAAAAGTTACAAGGTGGTTTAGTAGAATTTGAGCGACAAAAAGGTTATATGTTTAACTTATCCTCTAACAAAAATAATAATTAATTATTAATATAACTATTTCAACAACAAAAAAATGGATGAATTCACTCTCAGAGAAGCTCAAAATTAAAACTTGAGACCTAAATTTTCAACCACCGCCAAGATTAAAATTTACGCGATCAAATAATAACTTCAAATCAATTTCTACCTACTTCAAGATTTTAGCAAGAAATGAATCACATAATCAAGATTTTAGAGTTTCTTGCCCTCACCAAATGAACCACATGCAAACCGTTCAAATCACAACAAAATGATTATGTAGTACCTTTCCCCCCGCCATTAAACCAACGAAAAAATTGGCATGTTGATCCGCCTGGTTAGGTAGCTTTGTATAGTTATCAAGCCACCTCAAAACCAATGACAGCGGCAAAAATTGAACATTGGAAAAATAGACAAGAAGAATTTTTCACACAAGCCTCACACAACTAAGACTCAAGTGCTAAGACTCCACGACGAAACAAGTTGTCATTCGTTGGTAGTCTATCCATTATAAGCCTCCACACAAAGATTGATACTTTTAAAAACACCATTTTATTCCATTAACATCAATGAGCAAATAAGAAGAGAAAGGATGATCCTCAATCAACATCTTATATGCATCTTTAACTGAATAACCGTTGTTGACATCTTGTCACCACCAAAGTCATCTATCAACCTCATTATCCTGCAAAGTAATGTTATCCAATAAATCATCTTCCCACTAAAACAACCTTCTCCTCCACCTCCAACCCTCCCCCACCCACCTCAATTCCAATCCTAAACATGTATGCCACTTACCTTTTTATCCAGTGCTAACTTGAATAGCCTAATGAATCTATCCCTCAGCACCTCACCCCCAACCTCCAAATCTGACCCAACAAAAGTATTTCTCTCATCCCCCGCCCTTTTTGACATATTTGAAGAGAACCATTTTTGACATATTTGAAGAGAACCAATGACCCCGTTTCATCTCACTACCATCTCAAACTCGTTGAGTATCATTCCATCACAATGACCCTCTACTTGCCCACCCACACCTAGTCCTACCCTCGTCCATACCTATTGGACAACACTTTAAACTACAAACTACCATGATATATTTTTAGTCTCCACCACCATTTACCTAATAGAGTAAAATTAAACAGGTAAATTTCACACACCCAACCCACCCCTCTTACGTTCACAACACACCAACTCCCAATTAAACCAATGAATCTTATTCAGCATCCATTCTAACCACTGAATGTGGGATCTTTTTCATACACTTGGCTTCATCCCGTGTCTCCTAATCCTATTCAATTAACCTCTATCCAATTTCTCAAAATTGCCAGTTTGATTAACTCAAGAGAGAAGAGTCTAGAAAAATAAAAACTTACCAAACGAAACTCAGCAATAGTCATTCTAGAGTGAGTAGCAATAAACAAAGACTTTTCTAGATTATGTAATTTTATATCATATCTATAGAAGTTTTCACTTTCCATGATGATGTCCAAAGATAATGGTGGACATGCCCCAAAGTTCAAACCCTTACACAACAATAACATCAAAGAATTTACAGGAAAAAAATACTAAATCTAAAAGGTTAATGTAAAAACTAAATCGTGAATCAAACTATCAAAGATTCAAATCATGATTTATAACCTACTTTCCAAATCTTAAATCAAATCTTAATAAATCATAAGATACATGGTGCAATGAATTGAGATCCATGTTGCAATTTGATACACACGATATTTCGTAAAGATTGAATTCAATCTTGTCACGAATCCAGATACAACTAACACCCATTTTTCAGATCCAAATTAGATACACAATGTTTCCTAAAAGATTGAATTCAATATTGTTTCGAATCGAGATACAAGCACGCACAAATATACAATACTATGAACCATGGTTCTTTTTCACCTCAAAATCCAAAAGATATCATAATAGAATTGCAACAATCAATCACAGTGCAATGCAAACTAAACAAATGTTAAGATCAACAAGTAAAATGTAAAATTTATTCTATCATCTTATTGCCATAATATATGTACACAAGAAAATAAAAATTCTAAGAGAGACAGAGAACACAAGAACTCTCAAAAGATCAATTCAATGCCTTTCCAATGTTATATGATAGGATCCAAATAAAATTACAACAACAACACAACCATCCAAGTTGAATAAACCTTCACTTATCACATAACATAAATGGATGGCCATGCCCTATTTCAATACTCTACAACATCATCATAATAATCTATCATCATCATCATAATCTAACAAAGTAAAGTTTTTTTTTCCTCTTTTTTTTTGAAATATTTCAGCCTCAACAAACTACAATCATAAAATCAAGATAGAAATTTAAAAAAAAAAAAAAAAAGAGAGATAAATTAATTCTCTTCAACTTGAAATGAGATGAGATCGGCGGTCATCGGCAGCGGCGGGGAGTCAGAGGCACAAGGCGGTGACTCGGATCTCGTCTTCATCATCGGAATTGGGCGGAGGGAGGTTGAGATCGATGTTGAGCGGTTTCCGAACTGATGAAGTGAGGACAAAATCCTGATCATCAACAACGGAAGAAGAAGAATCACAATCACTGTGACAATCAGCAATAGGAACAATAGGTCTAGGAGCATGATGAACCCTAGAAATTGTTGTAGAAGAAGAAGGAACCCTAGGCCCACTAAACGATTCGACGGTACTACTCATACCGCTACTAGTGGGCCAATTAACCTGGACCGGATCCAACTTCGAAAGTCCAACACGGTTAGGAGGAAGAGGAATCTGATGATTAGGGATGTTGTTGTTGTGGTTGTTTTCTTCCTCGGGGAGAGGAAAATTGGTTTTGGCTTTAGGCCCACGGTAGGAACGGGCCGCGGTATCATAAGCCCGGGCCGCTTCTTCAGCGGAATCAAAAGTACCTAACCAAACACGGGCTTTTTTCCATGGATCTCGAATCTCGGCTGCGAATCGGCCCCATGGTCGCTTCCTGACGCCGCGGTAACGCGGTTCGTTCGCCGGGCTTTTCATAGGTTCACGTTCCGCCGTTGGATCTGCGGCTCTCCCTTTCGCCATGAAAAAACAAAAAAATAAATGATAAGGTTTGGTTTTTTTTTTCTCTTTTGAGAATTGAAAATGAATAACCAACCCCTTCTTCTTCAAAAGCGATTTTTAAACTCGCTTCTTCTCCATTTTCTCTCTCTCACACGAAAAATAAATAGATTTTTTTTTCTTCTTTCTCTCAGAAATGAAAGAGAGTTTTGTTTTGCGGTCCCATATGGTCTCGCTTGATGTCTTTTCGACGTGTACCGAATGACTTATATAACCGTTGTCGTCCCGTTAAGGAAAGAGGATGGTGAAGGGTAAATTTGGTATTTCAAATTTATGTTATTTATTTTATAGGATAATATTTAAAATTTATGTGATTTATTTTTTCTACATTAATGTTGTCTATTTTTTAAAAATAAATTAAAAGAGGATAAAATTTTATTCCATTATTATTTAAAAAAATCTAATTAAATATTTATGTTGTATGGATCATGCTTTGTTGATTATTTCATGAACACCGATATTGTAGTTTTGAAATATTTAAAATTTAAGTAGAACTACTTCAATAGAATTTTGTTTTCATAAATGTCCATAATTAAAAGTAATTTTATTTAAAATACACCACACATTAAATATTAATATCTGAACCGTGATTCAAAAATATAATATTGTCTATCACACATTTTAGTAAAATATTCATACATATATAGTTCTATATATTTACAAAAAACATTATATTAATTTTATCAAAAACAATATATATATATATAATAGATAAATATTAAAAAATAGATTTAAATATGTCTTTGGTCTCTGCAATTATATCACTTTTTGATTTTAGTCTCTGTAAATTTTTTTGTACGGATTCGGTCCCTGTAAAATAAGAGACGATCTATTTTGGTCCCTAAAGTCAAATCAACTTTACTAAAAAAGAGTGTCGGGACACGTGGCCCTATAAATGCACATCAATACATCATTTTTTATGATATATTAAAAATTAAATATTTTATATTATTAATTAATAAATTTATTAATTATCATTTAATAATTAGTGTTATTTTATTAAAAAAAAAATATGAATAGAAATTAAAAGTGGGGATTATGGATTTTTGGAAAACTCGACTTCTTCCGTGCCTCGGCGGTTTACCAACTCTTTTTTTTGTAACTTTTGATTTGACGTTATGGATCAAAACCAATAGTCTCTAATTTTACAGGGACTAAATACAAACAAAAAAACTTACGAGGACTAAAATCAAAAAATTATATATTTACAAGGACCAAAGACATATTTAAACCAAAAAAATAAAAAATAAAAATTATTATAAAATAAGTTTAAATATGTATTTGATCTCTGCAAATATATCGCTTTTTGATTTTAGTCCCTGTAAGTTTTTTTATTTAGATTTAATCTCCTAAAAACAGATACGATCGACTTTGATCCATAACGTTAAATATACATTACAAAAAAAGAGCGTCGGAACACGTGGCTCTATAAATACACATCAACACATCATTTTATATGATATATTAAAAATTAAAATGTTTTATATTATAAATTAATAAATTTATTAATTATCAATTAATAATTAGTATTATTTTATAAAAAAAATATGAATAGAAATTAAAAGTGGTGTGTAAGGGTTTTTAGAAAATTCCTCTTCTTCCGTGTCACGACGGTTTGCTAGCTACATTTTTGTAACTTTTGATTTAACGTTAGGGACCAAAACCAATCGTCTATGATATTACAAGGACTAAATCAAAACAAAAAAATTTACGAGGACTAAAATAAAAAAGTAGTATATTTAGAAAGACTAAAGACATATTTTAACCTATAAAATATTATTTGAATTTATACAAACATTTGTACCATGTGTAACCAAAAAATAAATACCTTTGTATCGTGTAGTATTTATACCACAAATTACAATTAATATGCGTAAAAAATATAATTAATGTATTGTAATTTTCTTAAATTCTCTGTTTAGGAACTTTTGAGACATACATTGTGCTATTAATCAAATACATATTTATTTATTTTATTTGTTTGTAAAGTTATGCTTTAAATAACATATCAATTAAAAATATTTTCTTGTGTATAATTTACATGATAAAATTATAATTAATATGAGAATTCGTTGATTCTAAGAATAATAGTGTAATGAGTTACACTACTTAATTATTCAATATAAATGATAAATTTCACTAATACAATTGTTGACTATTGATACAATATATTAATGATCAAACACACAAAGTTTTATATAAATTCAAAAGTCATAGCTATATAATATAATAATCGATATTTACTTATATTTTTTAAAAGTTTTTTATACGTTTCAGCTGAAATTATTTAATGAAGTATCAAATAAATTTAAAATTTTATAAAAATTTGTAGAGTTGATTTACTCAATAAAAACTTTTGATTTTATGCTTGTATTAGTGAATTTCATCGTTTATATTGAATTATTAAGTGGAGTAACTCATTACAAGACTACTTCAAGAGTCGACAGATTTTCATCCTTATAATCAATGTATTATAATTTTTTTTAAATTTTATCTATAAAATATTTAAAAACACACTACTAATAAAATATATTTTCTATTTTAATTGAATAATTTATGAAAAATATTTTTTTAACGAATTGATTTGTGACCAACATTTTATTTGTGCGTCTTTTAAAAAACAAAATTGGAGTTGGAAAAATCTTTTTTAGTAATGGTAAAACTAGTAGTAAAATGTCCCACTTGGAATTTGAATTCCATAATGAAAAATTGAAAAAGATAATAAAAATAGCATAAGATAGCAAGAAAGGAAACAAATGAATGGTAGAGAAAGAGATAATGAGAGATTGAATAGAAATTATTTTAATTTTAAATGTAAAATTGAGAATGAGAGAGAAGAGAAGTAAAAAAGAAAAAAGTAATAAAATTTAAAAAATTTAAAAAATTTAAAAATGAAGATAACTTAAAAAAGAATAAAAAATAAAAAATATTAAAATCTATGAGAGACAAAAGAAGTGAAAAGAATATAAAGTAACAAAATATAAGAAAAATAGAAGAGATAAGAGAAGTATAAAATGAAAAAGTTTGTTTTATAGTTGCAAACAGACATGTTTAACCATTGAAAAACTCATATGTCATAAAATTACAAGAAGATATTAGTGTTAGAATAGTGTTTCGATATATACTAAATTTGATTTAACATGTAAACAATGGTAAAAGAAAAAGTTACACCAAAACTTAATATGTTACTTTTTATAAATTAGTATATACGTCTAAATAATATTTTCTATAAAATAAAATATAAATAAAAAAATTATTTAAAATTTTGATATATTGGTCTAATTTTTAAACCAAATA
>JBBPBQ010000004.1:46650482-46667092 GCA_037974755.1 Cicer yamashitae
TTAGTAATAATTTTTTATAAATGGAATTATCCATTACCTTGAATTTGTTGAATTTTTTATGGTGAAAAAACATTTATTTTGATAAAAAGATCATATTTGAATGAACAATTTGAATATATATATATATATTCTTGTTGACTCCAGAAGTAACTCTGTGATGAATTACTTTACTTAATAACTCAATATAAACAATTAATTTCAATAAATCAACCGTTGATTATTGACATGATATATATTAATGATCAAACATATAAAATTTTATATAAATATGAAACTATAAAATTTAGTCATCGATATTTACTTATATTCATATTTTCTTAAAAAAAAATTTTAAGTTTCTTATTCGTCAATTTGACATGATTTAATGAATTATCAAATAGTTTTAAAATTTTATAGGGTTGGTCTACTTGATAAAAACTTTTGATTTGACAATTTGATTAATAAAATTGATCATTTATATTGAGTTATTAGTCAAAGTAAATAATCCCAGAGTTACTATCGTCGTCAACGAATCTCTATTCTATATATATATATATATTAGGTTTAAATGCACTGTTAATGTCAACTTAAAAACACTCAGAAGGTTTTTCACCAATGGTCTCTAATTTTTTCGCCAATATTTCTAATGTATTTTTTTACACATTTTAAATTTTATTTTATTTTATAAAATAAAGGAAATATTAACTTAAAAAGACTAAATACAAGTTTTTTTTAATAATATAAAATAAAGTAACAAACTATTGATTACAATTCATTCATTATGAACATATTATTTATAATATGTTAAATCTTACAACATATTATTAAATTCCATTGACTAATATTAAACCATTCGATTTGTTAATATAAATCTACATAAACAGCACTATTAAATATTGTACACTATAAAAAATGTTATAAATTGTTTTTATTGCAAACTATTAAATATATAATATAAAGTACAAATCCTATAAGAAAAATATAAATACAATATAAACGAGTGGTCTACGTCCCAAAATAAATGCACTTTAGCATATGACATGTGAATTAAGAAATGTACGTAATTTTGTTTGGGAAAGTAAAATACTATCTATTTTGATTTTACATAGTTATTGTGATAGAGCAAAGGAAATGTTCTAAAATTTCAACTAAAAGGACATTCAGATGACTAACACGAAAAAAGATCTACCATTACCTCTTATTAAAGGTTATTCTTGGATATCTAATGAGATATAAACAACAATAATATTATAATAATATGATGATGATGATTATGATGCTGCTGACGATGATGATTATATTACCACAACAAGAAATAGCAATATATAATGCTTCACATATGTGATGGAGCAAAGGAAATGGACTTAACAAAATGCAATGCAATGCTTCACATATTTTGGGCGACCATTCAAAATGTTAAAAATCACATTGCAAAGCAACGACAACCACAAAAAATGTTAAATGTTAAGAGGACTATATGGCACGGTTCATAGTGAGAAATATAAGAAGGGAACAAAGGTTAATGTTTTTGTTTTTGTAATTATAGCAAACTTTCAAATAAAGCTAGGTCGAGAGAACATTATTTGATGTGGAAATAAGATAATATTTTAATCAACAAACATAATGTGATATTCAATATTATAATATAAAAATTGATGGCATAAACCACACTTGTTTTCCATGGGTCCATCCTCATTGTTCATGGTTATTGAGGTATTCATTCATATTTGTAGATATTCAATAATATACCATCAACTAATTATATATAAAAAAAATTGCACTTGTAATTTTTTATTCTATTCGTTTTCAAATAAAATATTATATTTTTTAATGATATTTTTTTCTTTCAAATTGTATCAATGCGTTTTGCAAAAGTTATTTTAAATTAAATTTTATTTTAGTTTTTATATTTAAATCTTTTGTTTCATATTCCAACATATATCAATGGATACTTGTTGATACTTTTGGATATCACCCATCTTTCTTAAAACCCAAACCGTGAATACTTTTATGAGTTTGCCACTTCTTATTGTCATTTCCAAACGGTAAATATCTTCATCCATATAAATAATACAAAATTTAAGTAAAATGCTATCAAGAGAATAATTGAAAAACAAATACACTACCACAATATTTGTAATGATCATGGATTCACCTATTCTTATATATCAAGTATCGTTTATCTTTTTATTTTTACTTTTTTATATTATATTGTTTATTCAACTTGGAAATTGCAAGCCAAGTTTTGATAGAAAAGGATAAACTAAAGACTTTTTAATATTTTTAACATAAATAATTTTACTACCACTGCTTTAATATTCTCACGATTTAAGCCTCAATTTTAAGTTGAACGTCTTGTCTTAGATTCGAATTCGATTGTTTGAATTAATTATGATGAAATTTACCATCTTTTAGTAGGATAAAAAAAATCAAAATTTGTTGGGTTCCTAACAAATAACATGAAAAAGAGCTTTGATATTTTTCTAGATATTTTTTGGTTTGTTAATGCACATATATATTCATATATGAGTATAAACCTATTGACACCAACGCTTAAAAAGCATATGATAATACTCAAAAAACTAGTGCGTGTCTTTTCTTTTTTTAAATAATGTTATTGGTACGAAATATTAATCGATTTTTTTTATAACTTCCATCTATCAAGCTTGAACCAAGGTCCTTAATTAAGGGATTCAATTGTAATGTTAATTTTTAGCTCGGATTATTGTAATGTTGATTTTTAGTTCCTCTTTTATTTTAATGTATCTTAATCTTTTGATTGATTGTAGATTTGTAGCCAATAAACACTCTATTCATGCAAGAAATTGCTACATACTTAGAGATTTTCACTCAGTATTTGTAGGTGTGATTACCAAATTGGCCCCAAGAGAGAAAAGGGGAAATGAAAATCACAAACTTTCTACTTGCATTTTATTCACCACAAAAAAAATGTCCTCTATCCCCCAAAAGCTCATGATTGTCACAACAACCATTGAACAAACTATCCAACCTTGCAGAATTGCAGATTAAAGGGGGAAATAGATGGTATGTATAATATATTTCTCCTGAAAATATGGCCGAAAAAAAAAAGGTCCAAAAGAAAAATCAAACTTCAAGTGGTTCATTCGTGTAAAGACTCGGACGAAGGTGTGCGAGAATTTGATGCAGTGTCGTCACCTTGTTTAGACGAATCTTCGGTAGCAGCTTTTGTATCAGATTGTTGAAGCTTGTCACTTGATAGTTTAGTCGGAGGTGTCTCAGTTGGTTGGACAGTTGAAACCCTTCTTGGACTACTAAGGAGAGATGCGTCGAATACCGATATAGCAGGCGAGGGCAAGCCGTAGTTCTGAGGAATGGCCAAAACTGGATGATCAAATTTGCATGTTGGACCAAACTTGCATACTCCATAGAGTCTGTAATAAGAGCATATAGCATTTCCCTGCAGACAATCAAATCAAGAATCAGGACACAAAATAATTTGACAACTTAGATTTAAATATGTTTTTAGTCTATGCAAATATATACCACTTTTTGCTTTTAGTCGCTATAAAATAAAAAATTTGTTTTAAGTCCATGCAAATATACTACATTTTGTTTTTGGTCCTTATTGTTTTGTTTCAGTCCTTGTAAATTTTGTTCATGTTGGGTTTAATCTCTGCTATGTGTGTAATATTCAATTTCACCCTTATGGAGCTTGTTTTGGAGGGATTAAAATCAAATGTTCTACATATTATAGGGACAATTTCCAACAGAAATAAATTTTGCTGAAACTTAAAACAAAAAACAAGAACCAAAAACAAAACATAGTACATTTGCAAGGACTAAAAACAAAACAAAAAATTGCAGAAACTAGAAGTAAAAAGTAGGACTAAAAATATATTTAAACTGACAAATTATTATAAAATACCATCACAAAAATATTAGGGAGGCTAATATGAACAAATCTTAAGCAGAAAATGAACTTACGGGTCTCATAGGAAGGCCAAGTGGATTAACTAATAATGATTGGCCTATTCTTTCTTTAGGGTGGTGGAACTTGCAATCAGATCCATATTTGCATGTTCCAGTGCTCATAAAGTATTTACATTCTGGTTGATCAGGTCTATCCGGGAGAGTTGAACTCACGACCTGCCCTCCGGAAAGTGTCTCTCCCGGATTCATGTAGTCATAGACAAGATTCGATCCAAGAAAACTAGTAGGAATTGCAGGGCTCATACTTCCCTTTTTGTAGAAACAAAATAACAGTCAAAAACAGAAGATCTTAATTGAATCAGCAAAAAGTGTCATTGAATGCATGTAGTTACAAAATCTAGCATAATCAATCATCACAAAAGATCCAAGATGCAAGGAAATTTTCCTAAAATGTAAGGCTGATTCTGATTCAGATGTTAATAAGTATATAAATGTTAAATCGTAATTGAATCAGCAAAAAAGAAACCATTGATATAAACGAGGAATTGAACGGTTTTTAACTAACCATGTAGTTGCTCCAGCTCAGTGCAGGCATAACGCCTTGTGAAGAAGGCAGAAAAGGAGGAACATAAGATTGAATACCCTGTCCAGATAAATACGACATTCTCGGCACTGACCATGCAGGAAATCCACCAGCATATGGAAAACCCGATGAAGTAATAGTTGTTGAGGGAGGGGATCCAGCCACCGGATAAGCTCCAAACGAAGCTTGCTGCTGTGGATGATGAAACTTGCACGCAACTCCAAACTTACACGACCCGGTTCTCATGTAATAGGGACATGATTTTTCTTCCTGATAAAAGCAACATTCGTAGAGTGTCGAAAAAATTCAACATCTTCCATCAAAAGAGTAATCATTGTGGAAAAAATAAAGCGGCAAGTGCAAAGGGATGTACGAACCTGACGCATGGGAAGACCTAAAGTATTAAATATCACGGGTGCAGCACCTCGCCTGTCCTTAGGGTGATGATATTTACATGTCGATCCATATTTGCATGTTCCTGTCTTAAGAAAATACTGCAACACATATTTCAAACAAGAAATATGCCCCGCAACACAAGTTTCAATCAGTGTTGTTGATTGCGGATCGAAGAACATACGATTTGTTCAAATTCCGTATGCAACAGTGCTATAGCACCGCTATAGGCGCTTTTTAACAACACTAGTTTCAATTAATTGGAATAATGATGCAATATCTAATGAAATTGGAGTACGTAATATTTCGAACAATACACAAAAATCTACAACATTATATTCATTTCCTGAATTTTATATTTCTAGTATTATTAGATGTGAAACTCAAGTTCATATATTAATTTCCTTTTCTATGCCATGGATAGCACTACATCAAACATTGGCATAATTATCATAATAAAGAGATTTGGCAAATAAATTCTACAGGATAAACACTATAATGTCCATCAAAACAAAAATCTAATAAATCACACGTAGAAAACAAAATGATGATTTTCCACATCGACACATAACTAATTCTTTTTTTGTCCTCATTCCTTATCCTACACCATTTTCTTCCCTTTCATTTATGGTGCTCTAACATCATAACATGTCACTATGCTAAATATTTCAGAGCAATTCCCTTTTATAAATATATATAGACACAACCAATTAAAAGATCAAGGTACATTAAAATAATAATAGAAGAGACAAACCTATTATAACTGCAAAAGGCACCTGAAACTTTAGAACAACTTCTAATGAAGTTTTCCACAAATATAAAATTTCAGTCATGATTACTAAACATACTATAAAGTAAACTTGTTTAAGGAACAAAAAGGGCCTATACATGAATTCACACTTAATAAAGTTCTTGCATAAAATGAGAACAAAAAATGACGATACGAATACATTCTTAGTCGTAAAAAATAAACGTACCTCACAATCAGGTTGCCCAACTCTCTCAGGAAGTTCTTCACCATATTGAGTAACCTGAAATCTAATAAAGTATGAGAAACTTTGATCTAAATTATGAAGGAAAAAAAATCATGTAAACAAAACGAAAGAAAGAGGTTCATTACAAGTGAAACATTAGCAGGGTGATTATAGCGGCAGTTACTCCCGTAACCACACATTCCAGTCCTCAAATAATATAAGCAATCGGGTTCACCAGGTCGATCGGGAAAAGGCAGAGATTGAGCCGTAGCATCTCTGTCCCGATTATCATTGATTTTCAAACGCCGAATTGCATCTGCAATACAGATCACAAAGGAATCAGAAAAATTCTGCAGTCTGCACAGAGTCTCTCAACAAGCATTCTAACAAAAATTTAAACAATAATAAAACTCAAATTCCTAAGGACGAATTGTTTGGGAGAACTAGAATTCAAATCCTGACTTTTGCCTATCTCCTAATTGAACTCCAAATTACCAGAATCCTTTCCCTCCAGAACCAAAGGGTTAAGACAAAAAAAAAACTCAAATTACCAAACTCAAAGTGCAATACAACTAACTAGATCAGAAACTCAAAAGAATCACATCATTAAGCAAGTATCTATTGCTAACAAAAAGCAATTTAAGATCAAAACATGAAGATTACGACCCTTATTGCATCATCAAGCAAAGTACACAGACTTTGTAAAACCATGTGCGATCAAGCATAGTTTAACACTTGATTCTAGGTAAGTAAACATGGAATGAGAATATAATAATAATTTTCTTTTGATGGACCTTTTTCACTCACACAAGTTAAGTCGTAGTTTCAAAAAAAAATCTTCAAACCTCTCACAATACAACATTGCATGAATCATAAAAACAAAAAACAAAAACTATTCAAAATCAAATTCATCGTACCATAAATAGCAAGCCACCATCATCAATGAAAACAAATTTTCAAACCAAAACATCATTAAATAATGATCAAAACAAATTAAAGAACAAATCATAAAGCAAAAGATAAAAATTCAATCTTTCATCACCTTCAATGTTATCACCAGATGGATTAGAAGCAGCATTCTTCAAAACCTGCCGATTTTCTGGCATCTGGTAGCGTTAAAAATAGTAAGGTAAAAAAAAATTGTTTTTTTTCCCTTATTCGATCAAACCCTGAAGACCCTTTAAGCTTTTAAGATGAAATCAGTAAAGAACACTCAGAAATTAACTAACCCAGATGTTAAAAAGGATTGAAACAAAGAGACAAAAAAAAAGTAAATTTTTCAGGAAAATTTAAAATCCCAATAGATATTACTAATAAATAAATAAAAAAAGATACAAAGATAATAAAATTGAGAAGAATCAATGTGAAATCTTTAAAAGAGATATAAATAATATTCCAATTGGATGAAAAATTCGCGTCAAAAAAGATTTTCCTGGTTGTGGTTCTGCAAACTTTGCAACATTTTGGATCTTTGAATGAGAAACCCGACAAGTAAATAATAATAACAAAAAACAATATTAATAAAGTAAGGTTCTTGCGCGCGTGTACGAACAATTAATTCTTATGTACCATATTACCCTCCACGTGGCAACTCAAATACATGTTTACGTGAGACAAATATTTATTACTGCAACCACGGCGCGTGCATTGCAATCACCACTATGATTAATAATCCATTCACATGTTTTGGGCTATTTAGAAAAATTAATTAATTGGCCTGAAAAGTAGATGCCAATGATGTTAGGTAGCAATTCAACCGTAGATTTTATTCTTAGGTTATGAGATCTAAGCCCTTAGATTTTATTTTATTTTATTTTGAGTTGACGATTCTAAGTTGTGTTCAGAGTTGAAATAGTAGTTATTAATTTATACCTACGCCAAATTTTAAGTTGAATGTAATTGACGGTGGATTATACTTGAAAGGTTAATTTAGTGGTAAGACTTAGTATTATTATTTTAATGTATTCAATTCAATTTTTTTAAAGAGTTAGTAAAATTGATCATTATTGTTTTTTTTATTAATAAAAATTCCTTTTTTTTTAAATTTAAAAAATAATAATTAAGGTCGATTATTAGTATATAAATGTCATATGTTGATGGAATATATTTTTAGGATGTATAAGTTTAAAAAAAATTGATAGGCATATTTTATTGTTGACACGTTTATTTAATTAATGTGATTTCATAAATTAAATTTTAAAAAACATATTTAATTTTTTTTATTTTATAAAATAATACCAATTGATTTTTTGTTATGAGAAGATACCAATTAAATATTGTCTTGACTATAAATTTAAAGAAAATATTTAGTCGATCGCATTAATATTTGAGATGACTTTTAATTTTAAACATCCGTGAATAGAAGACCATATAGGACCCACTCTACATGTCTACATAGTAGGGTACGACTCCAAATTTCATCCATAAAATTATGACGTCAAATTCCAAAGGCTATGTGATTATCGCATAAAATAATATACATAGTATCTTTCTAGATATTTTAAAAATATATGATAAAGTAATATTATATTTGATATATTTTTAAAGAAATTTAGGATGTAAATTGTGACAATAAAATAAATATTTGAATTCATTAAATATTTATAAAAAAAATTACATTTAGATTTAATGTGTGATTTGACTATTAAATCAAAACATTAGAGTTATTACATTGGACTAGAAAGAAAAAAAAGCATTATTATATGATAGATCACTGAATAATTATGATAATTTTTTTAAAATAAACTAAAAGAACAACAGAATAGACACATAGAAGATGAGAGTAAATTGTTTTATTCTTTTTCATGTTTATTTTTATAATAAATGTATTGTAAACCCTAGTTAAGTGAAGAGTCATGTTTAAATACCACTGATAATAAGTAGCTCAATTCATTAGTTACTAGTGAGAGTTACATGCACATAGAAGGCTAGAATAGACATTATAATAATTTTATTTGCATGACTCTTTCACATATCTTCATAGAAGATATGTCTCATAATAATTTTATTAAAAAAATTATAAAAAAATACAATATCTTTTTTGAGGATAACATGATATATTAATATTTAATATGATCTTTTAGATAATTTAATATTATATGATATTCTATTTTATTCTATTTTATTATAATACTTTTAAATATGTTCAAAAATTGATATAATATAATTTTTTAAATAGAAAATGCTAGCAAGTTTAGGATATAACACAAAGTATAAAAACTTAATATTATATTCATAATAATAATAATAATATATTTAATTGAATAGATTGGTCTGATGGGTTTAGAAGATTGTTTTAGTAGCTTGAAGTCTTATTTTTTAACCAAATTGGCTTTTTAAAAAGTATAGTTTGAGTACTTAGTTATAGCTCAACTGACAAATATTGATATTGTTAGGTTGGACGTTTTGTCCGGATTCAAACCCGATACCTCACAGTTATGTGAGTTTATTATAATGGACATCAATCTCAATGTGTTTGGATCTGGTATACATGACTGGATTAGAGGCCAATGCCTTGGCACTCAAGTTATCACACCATAAGATTGACTTCCTAGGTAATGGAAATTTTAGTTTACTTATGAGGGATCTAACCCAAGCTATCTCGACTGCAAGATAAGCTAGAGCACGATAATTCATACTTTGTGTTGGATCTAAACACAACTTTTTTTTTCTTGAGGACCAAGAAATCAATGATTCTCCTATGAATACACATTGCCCTGCCATGGATTTCCTGTCATCCACACTTGTGGCCCACTCAGCATCTAAGAAATCTACTATATCTAAATTAGTAGATGGCTTGATGTGTAAGCAGAAGTTGACTATTCCTTGGAGATATCTTAGTATCCTCTTTATCCATTGTTAGTGATCTATGCTAGGAGAGCTCATGTGTTGGCTGATTTTGTTGAATGCAAAGGCAATATTAGGCCTTGTGTTTGTCAAATATTGTAGTGCACCTATGACATGCCTGTACTTGGTTGGTTCAGCCATTGGTTATGCTTCATTTGTGAACTGTCTTCCTGTTATCATAGGTATTAGACAGGTCGATGCTTTCTCCATTTTGAATTTCTTGAGTATATCACTTATGTATTTTGATTGCCTCAGATACATTCCATTTGCATCTCTTTGAATTTCAATACTCAGAAAATAGTGTAGATGACCAAGATTCTTTAGGGAGAACACAATGCTGAGTTGCTTGATGAAAGACTTTAGGAACTTGGTGTTGCTGCCTGACACAATTATGTCATCTACATAAATTAGAAGAAATGTAGTGTGATTTTTGTCTCTATGCATGAAGAGAGATTAGTCACTTTTGGTGTTCTGAAAACCCCAGTTTATTAGGGCATTTCAAGCTGTCAAACCAGACCCTAGGAACTTGCTTCAGGCCATAGATTGCTTTTGATAGTATGCATATGTGATTAGGCTTGGTCGAGTCTGAATATCCTTCTGGTTGATGCAAAAAGATAGTTTTCTTGAGATAGCCATTAAGAAATGCATTGTTTATATTTAGTTGCCTTACCTCCTAATTGAAGTGCACATCAATGGATAAGATGATTCTCACTGTAGTGGATTTGACAACAGGACTAAAGGTTTCCTCATAATCAAGGCCAGTTGTTTGTTGGAAGCCCTTGGCAACCAATCTTGCTTTCCTCATCTCTATTGAGCCACATGCCTTATACTTTGTTTTGAACACCCATTTTGAATCTATAATGTTTTCTTGGCCCTCATATGGCACTAATGTCCAGATTTTATTGGACATTAGAGCATTGAATTATGTGTCCATTGCTTCTTTCCATTGGGGCCTGCTAAGAGCTTATTTGATGTCATCTGGCTCTTTGTCTTTTGTTTGTGCTTCTGCCAGCCCTACATATGGTTGTTTTGGCTTGTAAATCCCATTTTTGCTTATGGTGCACATATGATGTGTGTTGGTGTTGTTATCCTGACTACTTGTTCATACTTCAGGATCAATTGGTCTATTTCTCTTCACTATGTCAGTTGAACCATTGTTGCCTTCCTCTTCTCTGGTTGTAGTGTTCTAACCAGTGTCAAAGACTCTGTCACTAGGATTTTGTTGATCTTCACCTGGTTGGTTAGTGCTTTAGGTGTTTAAGGCTTTTTCTTTATGAATAGCCGAGTCATTTTCTGGATCACAAATGTTGTTGTTTGTGCCATCTACAGGATCAAGAGGAAACAAGTTAGATACATTTTGAGTTCGATTTTTCGATGGATTTCTTGTGTCAAGAAATCCATCTTGAAAAGGAAAAGGTTCCTCATTGAACACTACATGTCTTGAGATAAATATTCTTCCATGTGAGTTGATACACTTGTATCATTTGTGTGAGTTGCTATATCCCAAGAATACACACCTGGTTGTGTGGATTTGAAGTTTATGATTATTGTAACATTTGAGGCAAGGATAACAGGCACAACCAAAAGGTTTGAGGACACTATAGTCTGGTTCCTTCTTGTTGATCAGGGCATAAGGGCAAACATTTTGATCAATGGATGAAGGAAATCTATTTATCAGATAAACAATTGTGGATAAAGCTTCCCACCAATAACACAGGGGCATTTTGGCTTTAGCCAACAAGGTTAGGCCTAGTTCAACAATATGTTTGTGTTTTCTCTCAGCTCTACCATTTTGCTGAGAGGTATAGGGGCATGACATTCTAAATTGAATGTCTGCTTCTAAGCAAACCTTTTGTACAAGTTTAAATTCACCACCACCATCACATTGAACAATTTTTATCCTTTTGTTAAATTGATTCTCTACCATGTTTTTGAATTGGATAAAAGCACATATGGTTTTAGACTTTTGTTTCAAAGGATAAATCCATGTGAATCTACTAAAATCATCAATAAAGTGGACATAATATTGAAAACTAGAATTTGATATTATTGGTGTAGGACCCCATAATTCAGTGTGAATCAACTATATGGGTTCACGAGCATGAGAACTAGATGACTTAAAGGGAAACCTATGTAGTTTACCAAATTGACATGCCTCACAAAACTAAAATGTATCACTAAGTGTGGTCTTCACATTACAATGTTTCAGCACTTTATCTATGATTTTATTGTTAGGATATCCAAGCTTTATGTGCTAACTTTCTTTGACAAACATGTAGGTACATGAGTCTTTATAGGATTGGGGACTAGCATTTGAAACTTGATACAGACCTTATTTAAGTCTCCCTTTTAGAAGAGCCTTCCATGTCAGCTTGTCCTTCACAAAACAACATTCAACATCAAACTCGACAATGATATTTTTCTCAGCAGTTAACTTAGATACACTTAGTAAATTTTTGGTGATTTCAGGTATATATAGGACATTATGCAGGTTTAGGTTTTTAAGTTTGGTTGAACCTGAAGCAACAATTTTTAACTTCTCACCATTACCAATCATTAAGGAATTCTTATCATTATGCTCAATGAGATCTTGGAACTTGTTAGGATGGTGAGTCACATGGTTGCTAGCACCACTCTCAAAATACCATTCATAGTCTTTCCCATTGTAGGGTGAAGCTATGAATCACTTTTATTTGTTCCTTCTGTTGTTTGGCTAGTTCCTGGGTAGGACTTATCAAAACAATAGTAACATTGTACAACAATGTGACCAACTTTGGTGCATACCTAACAGATTGGTTTGGTCATTCTTCCTCTTTCTTTGCCACCTTTCATGCCTCTAAAGTGTGATCCTTTCCAATTTCCATGCGTGGGGAACATGTTCCCTCTGAATTCAGTCGTTTGCAAAGCTGACAGATGCATTCAATGTGAGATTGTTCAACTGTTCCAGCCTGCTTTCAAAGATTAGAAGTTGAGTATGTAGATCAACCCAATTGAGATTGGTCTCATCAGATAGTTTGCCAACTACTTGATTGTAATCGTAATCCAAGCCATTTAGTGTTTGAATCATCAAATCAGACTTTGGCTTAGGTGCTTATGCAAGCTCCAGTTTGTCACCAAAATTCTTCTTTTTGACAAGATATTCCTCCATCTTTAACCCTCTTTTCTAAGTGCTATGAAATTCAGATTTGTGGTACATGATATGAGAATTTGTGTGAGCACCAACAAGACTTTGTGCTTCATCCCACAATTGCTTGGATGTTTCACTATGCAGTAGTTGTGTGGCAATGTCTATTGTCATGGAGTTTAACAACCATCCTAACAGTTTCTGATATTGTGCTTGCCATTCTTCAAACTCTGGATTGGTTTGCTTGCTTTTGTCTGCAACAGTGATGAATTGTTCAGGGCATTCTTTGGTTCTCAGCATGTAGCAGTCGAGCCTGCAACCTATGATGACTAGTAGAACTAGTGACTTCCACGAGGGATAGTTGCCTCTGTCCAACTTGACAGAAACCATTGATGGGAGGTCATTTTTAAGTTTTGTATATGCAGCAAATGACATGGTTGAATTGGATGAAGGATCGAGAGCCTTCAAGCTTAAGTGCTCTAATACCAAGTTAGAATTATAAAGAATGTTATTATGTATTTTATTCACATATTGTCTTTAAATATACACAAGGATGAATCAATTTGATCCTATAATTATGCAGATAATAATTACATGAATAATGAAAATAAATAGGATTATTGAATGATATAAAATCATAAACCATTACAGAGAAGGGAGTTATGAGATAGCAAAGAGTCAAGGGATCGTGTCTTGATCCTTTCTCTAATTCTCCCCCTCAAACTGATGGTGCAAGAGTCACTCCAAGTTTGTCTCTCAACATGTTGAATCTTGTGTGAGTGAGCGACTTGATCAAACAATCTACTATCTGATCAACTAGAGTATAGTATCATAACATACGAATGTTGGTTGTATTTAGACAAAAGGAATTGCACTATGTACCTTAGACCGAGAGATAAAAGTAAATTCATTAAAATGGGGTAGCTTCTCTCCACCATAAATCTACATTAACAAACAAAATGGAAATTGCACTACAAACAAATAAATGGCATTTTCTCTATCTATCTATATAAGTATACATGTTTGTATTGTGCGAGAACATAGTTAATATCACCTCAAGCTCGATAATGAGATTTATCATTTCCAATGCCATTATGTGTTTATTGTAGTACGGATCGAGCACACCTTTAGTATCATCGATGAAAATATATATAAGCGAAGCTAAGAATATGAATGTTAGAACTAGTTAGAGGCATATATGCAGCAAAAAGGCCATAGCCAAGTGCACAGTCCAAATATATGATGAGAGCATGAAGAGCTACTTTATGATGAGTCTCAACGTGAGTACTAATTAATTTTTCTTTGTAAAAATAAAGTAATATTTCAAATATAACAAAATTTTAATTATATAAAATTTAATTCTAAAATTTATTCTTAATAATAAATAAAACTTTTATATATCTTTTATAAATGTTATATAAATACAATGTTAATGGATTTACATCCACTAATTTTTTAGTTGCTGTAAATTGATAAGTTACAATTATAAAGTTTTTAAAGACACCTTAAGGTTTATCTTGTTAATTTACACCAACTAAAAAATTAATTGGTGTAAGTTAGCGTGTAAATATTAATAAATTATAACTAAAAACTATTAAAAATAAATAAATGACATCTCTCTATGTGTATTGATTTTATTAATTTTAAATTTGAAATTACTTTAAATTTTAAATTAAAGCAATCTATTAAATTTAAAATATAGTATATTGAATTAAAATTTAAATATAATATTTAATTGAATATAAAATAACTATACATTTTGTTTTTAAATAAAAAAGAAAATTAATAAAAAGACAAGTATAAAAATGTATATTTCATTTTCATTTTAAAAATCAAAATTAATATCTTGTTTAAAATTGAACAAATTATTAATTTTTTCATATGATACTTTTATCTATATTTTCTAATTTCTCATTGGATTCTTCTTTGTCATACAGATTGTGATACAATCTTTTCACCTTAAAATTTTGTTATACAAAAATAAACTATACAATAAAATATTTATAGAACGAAAGACAATAGATTAAACAAAAAGACGATAAATTAAACAGAAAGACAATAGATTAAACGGATAAACTTACATGTTAATATCCGTATTTCCTTAAATTATATAAATAAATGATAAATAGAATACATCAATAATTTCCTTCAGTCTCATATATAAGAAGAAGAAGAAAACTAATTTCATATCTTTTAAAAGAAGTTGAATACTTCATTTAATTTGTCTCTAATGGAATAATAAAAAAAAATGTTAATGAATGCCCTTAAAACACTAGTTAAGAAAATAAATATAAAAATATTGTTTTGAAAAATAATGTATTCGACTTTTAAAATTTTAAAAATTGTTGTTTCCAATATAAAATTTATATTAGATTTTATTGATATTTGTGAGGAAAAAAATTGTATGTCTTTTGTTTATAGTAGTACTAATTAAGACAAGAGGGTTACAATTTTGTTGTCCTCCTCACACATAGGATCTGAATAGTCTCCCATTCCAACAGTTATAAAGGACACCATGGCTGTACCGGTAATAAACACCAAAAGATTAATAACTATTTATAGTGGAATTTAGACTTTGATCGTTGTAAATGGTAGTATAGTACCTACCATTTTATAATTGTGTTCGGTTAAACTCCACAATCTACAAGTAGGTGACGTGCTCTCTGTTGTTGGACCACCACGTCCATCCTACAATACATTCTAGTATTTTACTACTGCACTATATACTTTGTTGAAATTTTTTTAATAATAAAGAAAAATTAAACAATAGTATTTTATGAGAAAAAAAAAAAAAAACAACAACAGTAGTAGCATTTTAAGATCGTTCATAAAAATTAATTCAGTCCATAAAGAGTTAAATCTGTCTTACAAAGTAACTATTTACATATACAATATATAAATTAAATTATATTATTATTTACCAAAAATAGAACAAATACATATATTCATTTATGAGAGAGAAATATAGGAATAGATAAGCGAATTTTTAAGATCGTGACCGTCCAATTACGAGAAAGAAGAGTTGGCCGTACGATTCAAATTATTGTGGGTTCGTGGATTGTGACATCGCCTATAGTTTTGCAGTAGTCGTCATGAGGGTAAAGATGTCCTTTCATGTAGTGTCAGAGACTCAGAAGTTCTGGCGAAAAAATCATGATAGAGCATTGACGTATCGGATTTGCGGAAAATCGTCGCCGTTAAAGGGAAGGATATGGAGGTTGGATACAAGACGCGTGGTAAAGAACGAACCAAATTGATTGAAAAAGTCAGTGGTGGGCCATCGTTTTCCATTGTCGGCAATTTATTTTTAAAATTTATTTTATCTATCCAATAAAATTCTAAAGAAACAAATAAACACCTAAAAAAATAATAAATAAATAAAATAATAATTTTACTAAATTGTTTTTATTAATTTTTTGTGTCATTTATTTATCATAAATGTAATGTAAAAAGAAAAATAATAACAACATAATATTTATTTTTACTCCACACAATACCTATTGTTGAGTGTTAAGTGCATTTCAAACAATAAAAGATTATAGAATATAGTAAGAGATGAAATGTTATATTCATTATATTTTGTCTCAATGCAATGTTTGTTTAATTAATATGAAATGATAAAATAATTTAAGTTTATATTATATTAATTTATTCAGTTGTCGCTACAAAATATAATAAATGTGTTAAATTAAAATCTAAATATAAAAATCAATATAATTTAATATTATATATATAATTAAAATATTAATAATTAATTTCAAAATATATGTATTATTATTTTTTTGACAGAAAGTATGTA
>JBBPBQ010000004.1:46667327-46718293 GCA_037974755.1 Cicer yamashitae
CATTTTTATAATATAATAAATTATTATTCAAAATAATAAAAATTTAAACATTAATTTAAATTTTTAGAATAAATATATTTTTTTACAAGGGTAGTTTTTTTTCATTTATACAGCATTTATCATATTTTTATTTTTATTGATCTTATCCAATAAATAAAATAAAATTATTTAGCTATTTATTATTTTTCTAAAAAAATTTGAAATTATTTATTTAATGATTTTTTAAAATATAAAATTCATTGAATACATATTTATTTTTTTTTACTTTTTTTTAATTTATAATATTCAAAAGTGTTGTGTAAGTTAATTTGAATAAAAATGGTATATAATTATTCTACGATTTAAATATAATATATATTATATTATAATAATAATATTAAAAAATCGGAAATATGAGTTCTAAGATGCGTTACTCTATTCTTTTCAAACTTAATGTGTGTAAGATACATTAATTTAGTTTGTTTTAAAAAAAAAATTGAGAACTATTCATCTTAAACTGCGAGTGAGTCACTTTGACGTGTATGAATCAACTCGTTTGGCGGTCTGATTCATTCTATGAGTTTTATACATTATTTTAAGCATTTTAAGTTATAGAAACATATAATCAATAGGTTAAAATTTTCTAATAATATTTCAAAACAAAAACTCAAATCAAATTATTAAATTACCAAAACATAAGAGAAAAAAACAAATAACCAACTTGACACAGGCAAAACGTAGATATAATACCAAATGTTAGAATTTTTTCAACATTTCTTTAAGTTTATGAGAACAAAACAAAATACAGTATTCACTAAATGTAGAATAAATTAACTCATAAAATTACCTCTACCCGATATTATTACAAAGGGAAGAGTTACAATTTGCTTTGTTCTTCTAAACTTTCATTCTTTCACTAAAAGTGATATATAAAAAATGAAACAGGGACAGAGAAGTTTAGAGACCAACAATTATTTATGGAGATTCTATCATCAATTAATAAAACATTGTTTCTCATTATACCACTGTCATAATGTTCATGAAAACTACAACATTTTATATCCATACCCTAATCAAACTTTAATTTGAAGAGGACTTTTTTAGAAAAAAAAAACTAAAAATAATATTTATTTATTTAAATTGGTAGAAATTATATGATCGATAATAATATAATTTAAAGTTGTTAAAATCAAAAAATGATTAATATGTGAATAAAATCATAACATTCAAGTTAATAGTATAAAACGACATTGATTGAATCTGTACTAATACTAGATCAAAGTTTGATCTAACAATCTGAACCAAACAAATATAAGACAAAAAAAGCAAACAAGGCCACACTAAAACAACAATCAAAACAACAATGCACTCGTACAACAAAATCACATACGAAACACGAAAACTAAATACATGTGAAATTACTTTTATATATATATATATAGAGAGAGAGATTTTAGGCATAAAAATAGCCATAAACTACCTTATCGATTCTAGGAATAAGAAGAAGAACAAGAGTCAGGGTTATGTTTTAAACACGTGAGAACCGTTAGATTATTAAAATATACGTTATAGGATGTTTATAATGTTAGACTTTTAGAATTATATTTTAAATGCACGTGTGTTGTTATAATAATTTTTAAATATATTAAAATTACAAAAATAAACTTAAATATATTATAATTTTTTTCCTCGAGAAACCTGCTAGATGAGGATGGTATTTACATGTGTTTTTATGTGAGGTTTGGGACTATGTATAAATATTTATATGAGATATGCATCATGATAATTGATTTGTTACGTAGAAGAAAATACAAAATTAAATTGAAAAAGTGGTGGCCAACATCAGAGACATTAAGGGCAAACTCATGAATGAGGTGACTTGGTGGGGAAATCATAAGAGTGCGTTATGTTAAACATAAAAAAGGAGATAACTTTTATGGGCGAGAAAAGGAAATCATGGTTTAATACATGCTCAACTCGACTTATCATTTAACATTTTTAAAATTTCTTTTTTCAATTTCGCATTACTACGAGGTTTTATTTGCATTAGTATGCTGTATACTCTCACGATTTTTTTTGTCTTTTTATGAAAAAATATATTGGTAGTTTGAGAAGTGCAAGAGACTTTAAGTAATTTGTAAAATATTTTTAATCTCGATTATCAAACAATGTAAGATTTTTAAGTGTAATTAAAACAAAATTTAAATTAAAAAATTAGATTCTAGAGGGATGTTACAGATCCCATGTTCTTCTTCTATGTATTGCATCTTTATCTACTCCTACCATTTTATTTGCAATACGTGTAAGATAGAATTTAAATCATATCATATTTAAATTAAATATGACGGAGATATGTTTATATCTCTATTAAAATACATTAAGTCTCATTTAAATTTTTTAAATTGTAAATCTTAATATATTTTAATGATAAAATAATAAATATGATTATTTGACGTGTTGATTCAAACAAAAGAAAATTCAAATTTTATAAAATATATATTCTCCTTTTCCTCCTTCCTTGTGTTCATTTTTTCAGTAGTTAGTTTGCACGTAAAAGAAAACACATTTTTTTTTCATCAAATAAAAAATATGAAAATTATAAAATAATTTGAAAAAACACGTAAAAATTAAAATAATAAAGAGATTATACATCAACTCCTCCCTGTAACAAAATCTAAGCAACAAGGGTGACCATCAAAAAATGAAAAATACTTCTAGAATTGTTTTTTTTAATATTCATTCATACTAGTAATAATTTGCTAAAAAAAATAAAATTCATACTAGTAATTCGTAAGAGGCCAGCGTTGTGTGATGTGGTTCGTAGCATCAAGCTAAAAGCGTAGCTATCTCGTGGAAGTCTCTCACCCTCACAAAGCACAATTGTGGGACCCACTCTCCCACCCCAAAGCCCCCTCTCTTCTTCCTACAAGCAAAAACAAAATCAAGAAGAAATCACCACCACACGAAGCAAAATCATTCTCTCGCAAGTCGCAACAACAAAATCACTTCCACAATGGAAGAACACTCAGTGGGACCTCTCGTCCCTGCAGTAGTGAAACCCGAACCTTCTAAACCGTTTTCCTCCGACACCACTGCCGCCGGCGAAACTTTCCCGGTCGCTTCCATGTCCGAGCCGGATAAAGACTTCCTCTGTCCGATTTGTATGCAGATAATCAAAGACGCGTTCCTCACCGCTTGTGGTCATAGCTTCTGCTACATGTGCATCATCACTCATCTTCGTAACAAAAGCGACTGTCCTTGCTGTGGTCATTACCTCACCAACAGTAACTTGTTCCCGAACTTCCTTCTCGATAAGGTTTGCATTCGCAATTCGCTTCTCCGTGTTCTTCACTCGTGATTTTGTATTGCTTGTTTAACTTCTTGGCTTGAATCGATGTTTTGCGTTTCGAATTGTGATTTTCGGTTTTTGAAATTGAAATTGCGTTTGAGATAAGATTAAGAAACAGGTAACTCCTTGTTTTTATGAATTCGGTGCTGTTTCGAGTTTCTAGATCTTTCGTAACCGCTCCTTGCAAATGTAACTGACTTTAGGCCGTAGTTATTCGTGTGTGGAATTTGAGCATGATTTTTTTTTATCTTGAATTGATTTACTTCGAAATGCAGCTCATTGTTAAACGGTTTCTGTACCAAATTTGTAGCTACTAAAAAAGACGTCAGATCGGCAAATTTCGAAGACTGCTTCTCCTGTGGAACATTTCCGGCAGGCGTTACAAAAGGTTGGTTGTAGTCTTGTTACTTGTTTTGGATTAAAGTTGAAATTTGTTTGGTGGTGACCTATACTTTTGTTATAGTTGATCTTGTTTTACTTATTAGTTCAGTGTTGCTTTTTGTTTTACTTCAATTGAATATTTAGTTTTGAGTACAATGTGGAATACATGCCACCTATTTGTAGGGTTTTAATTTAACACGGGAAGATTAGACAAAACTGGATAACCATTTAACTGTAGTGAATCCTTTGTTTACCTTACTAATTGTGCAAAAGTGAGAGATATTTGTTGCAAAAGTAGGCCAGTGTTGTTAAATAGCCGCTGTAGCATAGTGGAATGAATATGAACAATTCAGTATTACTTTGCAATATGTTATTTAGTTCAAAGTGTTGTCAAGTAGCCACTATTGCGGCACTACAGCATTGTAGCATAGCAGAATTAGAACGAACCGCTATTTTCTGTGTTCCGCAATTGACAACACTATAGTAGGCTGTTTTTCTTCTTCTATTGAAGAAGCAATAGTAGGCTGTTGATCGTGCTGTTCATGTTGGCATTAAATCATGGATATTATTATACAAGAAAGTTTAGTGTTCCAGAAAACATAACTACAGAGAATGATACTAATTGATTCCATGTTCGTGGCCTCTTAAGTTTAAGGGTGCTAGAGGGAATACTGTAGTGCCAGTTTCCTTCCAGAGGAGATAGAAGCAGATTTATTAATTTACATCAATTCATTTGTTGCCCCATGCTTTGTATGCTATGCTGTTATGTTTCACTTATTGGAGCCATTTTTCAACATTTCATTGGAGTGTGTGTGAGTCTGTGACTTTGTGTGTATACATATGCAATCATTAATATCAAACATCAAAGAAGAGGAGTATGTTATTATGAAAGAGGAGATGATTAAATAGTAGACATTAGATTATATCAAAATAGATAGTTAAGATTAATCTTATTTATAAAACTACAAGTGACCCTTTTCCCCCTTCGTCCATGTGACTTATTCCTCTTTCTGTCCTTTCTTTTCTCCTGCACGACTGGCTTTTATATTTTATTATATACACTGTCCATAGCAGCAATAGGCAATAACAATTTCTTTGGAAGCCTAATGTAAGTAAGAGGAGCACAAAGTCCATTGTTCTCTTTTCTAATCTTCAGATGGGAAAACACTACACGTTAAAATTAAGAATACCACAATTTTCCATCTTTTTTCTCCCCTTTAACTGACAGAGACGGTACCCAACCAAATCTAAAGGACAAAAGTAAAAAAATAAAATAGAAAACTGTGTGCAGTGGATAGGTTCTCGTGAATTGTGAGTGGTGGGTTCTTGGTGTCTGTGCTTGTGATTGTGAATCTGGTTGGGATATTGGAGCTGAGCGTGTTCTACTATAACTGCCAAAATGTGAACGTAACCGAACCACCTTTGCCCCACCATGAGAACACCACTGCGAGATCCACCATTCTCCAAGCCACCTTGTGAGTTATGACAGCTCCATGTAGTTTTTTGAATGAAAATCTATTAAAACTGTTCATTTTGATCTAATGGCTATTGCTTATATCTCTGATCTTTCACAATAGCACACTCTTCTCACTTACAGCTGGTGTTAAACATTTTTAATGCTATATAATTCTCACAAATTTGCTGTGTATATGCAACTAGACGAAGGGCCAAAAATATTATTTTTAACTCTTGTCAGATTTCGTTGACTAATTTATTTTATGGAAGAGTTTCAATTATATGGCAGATTACATATGTATTAGCTTTGTTGAATTCAGACAACTTTTGAACTGAAGATCACTCTGATGTTACATATTTCTGTATCACGAAATCTGTGGATCCTTGTTGATGCTTTAATTGGTCTGTGATTTTATTTATTTTTTAAATTTTTTTTTGCATTTTGAAACAGGGTTGTGATGTGACAATGAAGGAGCTCGACACCCTTTTGTCACTCCTTGCTGAGAAAAAAAGAAAAATGGAACAAGAAGAAGCTGAGAGAAATATGCAAATATTATTAGATTTCTTGCATTGCTTACGCAAGCAAAAAGTTGATGAGTTGAAGGAGGTGTGCTGGATGCAATCTATCTATTTCATTTTTGGCTAAATTATTACTTAGTAACTAAGAGTCTATTTGGTTTGAGAAGAATATGTAAATTATTTTTGTATTTATTAATAAAAACAGGAATGCAAATGGAAAACATTTTCTCAAACTTAATGGGTTCTTATTCCATATGTTTCCATTTTTTTCTTTCCCCTGTTTGTATGAGTTGGTCTTTATTGTACTACTTTGACAAGTATCTTTGTTACATATATTGCTACTTAGCAATCAATTGGTGTTTCATCCATAGGTACAAACTGATCTCCAGTTCATAAAGGAGGACATTGGTGCAGTGGAGAAACATAGAATGGACTTGTATCGTGCTCGGGACAGGTACTCTGTGAAATTGCGGATGCTTGATGATTCTGGTGGAAGAAAATCATGGCATTCATCAATGGACAGGAATAGCAGTGGCCTTGCATCTAGTCCCTTAAATATTCGAGGAGGGTTGTCTTCAGGGAGCCATACTAAGAAAAACGATGGAAAGTCTCAAATCAGCTCTCATGGGCACGGAATCCAGAGAAGAGATCCCATCAGTGGATCAGATTCGCAATTTATAAATCAATCGGGTCTTGCCCTAGTTAGAAAAAAGAGGGTGCATACACAGGTTCTCTTCGTTTAAATTTTTTTGCTTGAAATATTTATTTCTACGTGCTTTGCTTTTTGAAAATTTCTGTTTAGAAATGCTTTGTACCAGCAACAACTGTTTCATGACAGGACATACTAAACATTTTTGGGAGAAATATAAGATTTTAGCTTGAGTTTATCTGAAAAATGTTTCTATATACCTCCGGAAGCAATTATGGGTTTTTTAGCAAACGAATCTCGTTGAAGTGCGCAGTTATATGACCTACAATATTACTGATTAAATGAACATTCTATTTACCTTAAATACTTTTGTTGTGGTCATTTTTTTGTTGCCATAAGCTTGAGGATTGTTGTAGTTGTAGCACATCTTAGGAGAGCCTTAGATTTAACTCTCCAACTGTTTGGTTTTACAGAGCTTAGGAAGACAGCGACAAATTTAGTATGTGTGAAGGCTAAAATGAATTAGTAGACATTAGAAAAGGTAGAAAATCTTGGTATTTTTCAAGTTTATTATAGCCTTTGTTGAAATTATGGTTAGTCTTTCAGGTATAGAGAGAGGAAAAGGAAAATTTAGAATAATAAAATTATATCGATTGTGTGAATAATATTTCTGATGTTATTGTAAAAGAAATGGTACTAATTCATTTTTATACTAATATGATAGTCTAAATCCTAATTAAATAAGGAAGAAATAATGAAAAAAGTAAGAAATATGGAAGCTGATTCTAAAAGATAAACTAAGACACTAACATGATAAAGTGTTGAGATATTTTTCATATATTCTAACCTCCTTAAAGGTATGTTCGGTTAGATACAAATGGATGACAAGCATAATCATTATGGTGATCCTGTGATCTATTTCCTTGGATTTCAACTTTATTGTTTGTGGATGAAGGCCAGGAAAAATATGCAATTGGGTGATTTTGAAATGTACAAGTACATTAAGGAGTCCAGCCAGGAAATAAATTTAAATTTTACATGAAAGAAAGTTAGATTACTATAGAATATAGATGAAGATCAAGGAATCATTCTCTAAGAGGGAATTGCATTCTCATTAGATTGTACACTTAAACAAGTAATATGTATTATCAAATTATCGTCATCCTAAAGCAAGGATCAATGATTTATCCATCGATTCTAATTCAGGCATAACATATACATAGTTGATTTATCCATCAACTCTAATTCAAAACCTTTGCTGATTTATTTTTTTCCACTACATTAAAATTAAAACCCAAATATCATAATAAAATTTCTTGAGACCCTAAGTCACTATTGATTCTCAATTACTATCTCGTACTAGTAATATAGGTAGTTAGGAACTACTAAAATAACCATAAAAAATGCATTTAAATACTACTTAGCATAGCAGAGTAGCAGACGCTTTAATGCTTATGAATTGCAAGACATGTATCAAATTCAAAATTAGATTTTGTTTTAATGTTTTGCTGCTTCTTATGATTTCTTTTTTTGTCTTGTAACTTGAATTTTGCAAAGAATTTCTCGTTTATGATGCTTTTTATTGTTTCTTTTACTGGATTTACATCTATATTCTTGGTTTATTTTCTCCCTCTATGAATCCCATCTGATTTCCTTCTCTTGGTCCAGTTCAATGACCTACAAGAATGTTATCTACAAAAACGACGGCAGGCTGCAGATAAGCCACATGGCCAACAAGAAAGAGATACAAATTTCATAAGTCGAGAAGGTTACAGTGGTGGTCTTGAAGATTTTCAGTCAGTCTTGACAACTTTCACACGCTACAGGTATTACTGTCAGTCCTTTTCTGTCATTAGAGGTAATTGGATTTTAGGTAAGTAAAAAGGGGATATAATGAACAAAAGACTTTGAATTGTTAATATGGTTTAGTATAATGATTTGATATAAAACTAAATACTTACTCTTATTTATTGTAATAGAAGACTTCAAATCTGAATTAAATAGGGATACAAATCATGATAATAACAAGGAAATATAAACTATGAAGATTGATATTTACTCTTATTTATTATTTCTCTTACTCTAACTAAATCCCTATAATTCCAACACTCTTTGAAAACAATAAGAGGGGAGTTCTTATTATGTTCAATTTCAATCTGTTCATAAAGTGATTTTTTTTCCTTTCTCAATTTCCATTAGGGATTCCTAAAATTTAATATTTTCTCGAGTTATAAATATACAGTTATCTTCAACCTTTTTTGCTTTTTTGAAACAGTCGATTGAGAGTCATTGCAGAAATAAGGCATGGGGATATATTTCATTCAGCCAACATCGTTTCAAGGTGAGTTGCTTTATGAAATTCCCCATTGAAATTTGGTATTCATCTGGTATTTATTCTAATCTCTGCTCTGTAGTCATGACTTTAAAGAAATAATGTAATCAATGTTTTTATTCTAATCTATTGTTGCTTACTGCATTATGGTGGGCCAAACACAAAGTCATGCTATGGGTCAACATTATTGGGAAAAACCCAAGTCTCACATGGATAAGAGATAGAGCTCTATAATAGTTTATAAAAAGTGGCACCCCTCACCTTACAAGTCGGTTTTGTAAGGATGAGTTAGTTCTAATATAAAACCTAAGATGGTATCAGAGCCTACTCGATCGAGCCACCCACCATTTATATACACGCACCAAACTCAATAGTGCCGAGCGTGAGGAGATGTATTAGTAAAAACTCAAGTCCCACATGGATAAGAGATATAGCTCTATAATAGTTTATAAAAAGTGACACCCCTCACCTTACAAGCCGGTTTTGTAAGGATGAGTTAGGTCCAATATAAAACCTAAGAAGCATAAAAAAATGGCTGTGTTCTTAATTTAAATCTGTAAGATATTATTTCTTCACCTTATTATAATAATGTGTGAAATGATAGATACGTTTGATTCTTTCTGATTGCTGGGACGGAAGGTTTTCTCTTTGTTTTGTTGTTTTCCCTTTCATTGAGTAAGGTTTGGATGCCTGGGATTTTGGCATATAATTATACATATGGCTGTGATTAATTTGAACAGTTTTGTTCATCATCACTGCTCTAAACATTCATTTAACTTATAAAGTGACCATTCTTCATCATGAGACCTTTTGTAATTTCTTTCGTCTGTACACTATTGAGTTCACATGCTCTCATATATTTGTGGACGGATAATAACAATTTTACATCATTATGTATAGATATAATGGGACATCTTAGAAGCACAGTAGGACCAACACCATTGTAATTAAGACTCTCTACTCTGGCTTTGGACTTTCCTCATCTAACTGACGAAAGAAGTGAGCCAAGCCAACTTAGTGTTTGCTTTGAAGACATTGATGACTTTATAAATCCTCTTTTGATGTCCATATTGGTCAAACTATACTATTTTTCTCTTTTCAATATTCTCAACATTGATGTCAAGTAGTCAACTGGATTTATTTCTTTCGCCACTGAAATGTTTGTCTTCAGATTCAATTTGAATGGCACTTTTTCTGACCTGAAAACAATCCAATGTTTAGAAGGTCCTCATATAGCTGAAATATATTCCAACTGAGACTCTGCAAAATCTCTTGTAGATCAATCAGTACACTGATAACCTGACTATGACTTGCTTGTGTACTATTAATTTTATTGCATTATGAGTGTGGTGTCTGGATATGAGTGTTAGACTGTTGGTCTTTGGTGAAACAGTTAAAACAAGGGTTTGTTATTTGCCTGAACACAAAGGACACGAAACTGTAATTATTTTATATTCACTATCCTTATCTTCTTAGGGTGCAATATTTAAGATATAGTTTATGTGATGCAGTTGAGTCTTCAATTATATTATAGAAGGTAATATTTAGTGCCTAATGGCCTTGTTACCATTTTTGTGATTATAGAATTTTAGGTCTTGATCTGCCGTTACATATGGGTCATACTGTGTACTAAACTCCCCCTTCATATATGTTCACATTTCATGCTAGAGATAAATTATATAGAAATAAAAATGTTAGGTAACTACGCCAAACAAGTAGGTTTTTATTTAATAATGTGATATACTTTATCTTGCTTCCACTGTAGTTTTAATGTAGAGGAGTTAGACACTTCATCGATGAAATGAATTGGTTGTGTACACATTCATATTTTTATTGAAATACTTAATTCAATGAATACTATATTCACCGAATACATGGATTCACCATGTGTATTGTACTATTGTAGCATAGAGTTTGACCGCGATGATGATTTGTTTGCTACTGCTGGAGTTTCACGACGCATTAAAGTTTTTGACTTTTCCGCGGTAAGATGGATAACCTTTACTTTTTTAATTTAACTATCTTTTTTATTTTCTTCTCGTTTGATAGGTGAGCAACGTTTGTGAAATTGTGCTTATATATAGATTATGATGATGAATGCTTCAATGAGATAGATCCAATTATGTTAAAACATTACATTACCTTGTCATATGAAATGTGAAAATTTTATGTTCATCTCTTTAATTATAGACATTAAATAGATAGAGTCCTGTCAAAATATGTGAAGTTTATGAGTAGAGATAGACACATTTTTACGCAAAGAGAAATCCTAAAATAAGAGAATCCATTCCATGCTTCAACTTTTCCTTTAGTTGCAATTGGGACCATTCATATCACTTGATATGAAAAATGCATCACTTTTCTGAATTATGCATACAATTTTTTTTACCAGTGCTTACTTTCATCCTAACTTCACCAATTTATCATCTTTAACTACTAAAATCGGATTCTCAACATTTGACTGAACGTTAATAACCCTTCAAGAGACAAATGAACTATATGATAAAATTGAAGAGTTAAAATGATTAACTTGCTTTAAAATTAAGCATATTAATTTTTTTTTTATAACACAGATACTATTTTATTTACTGCCATCTCCTTGAAATTATTTAATAATAAGTGCACAGATAAACAAACGGAGCAATCTGTAGTACAGTAAGATAATGCCGTATATTTTCAAAGACCGAGTTGGAGATGTACTCTATTTTTAAAAGGTACAATGATCAAACTTTAAAGAATAATAGATGCATTTTTCAAGAGGAAAACACTTGATGACAATGACAATGATTGATTAGTTTGTCTTATCTTAACTCTTTCCCGTTTCTACAACTACTAGCACAGTATGATAATGCCATATAATTTCAAAGACCGAGTTGGAGATTTACTCTATTTTTAAAAGGTACAATGATCAAACTTAAAAGAATAGATGTATTTTTCAAGAGGAAAACACTTGATGACAATGATCGATTAGTTTGTCTTATCTTAACTCTTCCCTGTTTCTACAACTACAACAAAATATCATTTTCAGCAATTAAAATAGACGATTATCAAATCAAGACTGCATAGTAGGATGGAAATGAATATCTTTCAGATATATGGTTATTTAATTTTAAATAGAAATAGTTGATAACTTCAGTTTTAGTTCAAATGTTTATGAGTTCAAGCACTTGAAGTTAGGGAGAGCCGTACTTTGAATGGACGCAATTGATAGAGATCCAAGCCTCTCCCTTGGTCCAGTTCTAATTCTCACCAATTGACTACCCTCCTTCCCAACCCCCTCTTGTTTATATGAAACATGCCTTACTTGTTTCGTTTAACGATCTCAATCTAACCGATTAAGTTTCTTAACTAACAAACCTATGAGAGAATTTTGATGAATATGTGGTTACATGGCCAGGGAAAATCCTGTGTAGGAGCACCAAGCTCTGTAAATCACTAAATATTCCTCGAGTATTTAATAATACGACTACTGATTTTTTTTTAGTTTTGTTTTTAGAATTCTATTTTTGATTTTATTTTTAGTTATTTAATTCCCTGACAGATTCACTGTTGTAATGTTGCCGAAACTAATAAAAAAATGACCATTCTCTATGTTATTGCTTTTCAGGTTGTGAATGAACCCACAGATGCTCATTGTCCTGTTGTGGAGATGACTACACGTTCAAAACTTAGTTGCTTGAGTTGGAACAAATATGCTAAGAATCAAATAGCTAGTAGTGATTATGAAGGAATTGTGACTGTTTGGGATGTGACCACTCGAAAGGTAACTGTGAACTCAAATGGTCAGTTTTTCTTGTATTATCTGTTTTGGTATCTTATTCATTGATATTGTTTTGACTGTTATATACATGCTATGTTTTTCAGTTTCTTTTCTTATGACTATCATTTTCCTTTGGCAGAGTTTAATGGAATATGAAGAGCATGAAAAGCGTGCATGGAGTGTTGATTTTTCAAGAACGGATCCCTCTATGCTTGTATCTGGTAGTGATGACTGTAAGGTATTATAGAACATTTACTTGAAAGTTTTTATGCCAATTTCAGTGCAATGCATCTGTATTTTCTGATATATTTTCAACAAAAAACCTATGTAATGTCTTTCTGAATCATTATTGGAACAAACATGAGTTAGATTTATTTATTTATTTTTCGTTTTGCTTGTACAAATTCAAATTTTTTTGGCTTGTTCTGCAAGATGGTTGTGGCTCTTTACTACTAGCCTTCTACAATTTAAGCCGTCTACAGCTTTGTTGGTTCGTCAAATTGTTCAATCTGAATGAACTCCTCTTCTAGCCTTCTACAATTTAAGCCAACCCCCGTTTTTAACAACTTTCACTACACTTGTTTTGCCTCCTTTTCCTTGTCTTCCCGTTTCCTCTTGTTGTGTACACTACTATGTTTATTTTCATTCTTCTGGGGGCCATCATGTTTATGTATGTTTAATAACGACTACGTAGCGTTTCCTGCAGCATGAAATTACATGGTAGATAAGTGATCAAATAGTAACCTTTTCTAACTTGTTTTGATTTGTATTTTTCGAAGCGATTAAACTAACTGTAATTTCTGTATATTCTTTGAGTAGGTCAAAGTTTGGTGCACAAATCAGGAGGCCAGTGTTCTAAATATAGACATGAAAGCAAACATATGTTGTGTGAAGTATAATCCTGGATCTGGGAATTACATTGCAGTATGTACCTTTTATTCAGTTAGTAGAGAATATCATGACTTAATTCTCTTAAATTTAATCCCCTTCGTTTATTATCTTGTAATTTATCAGTCAGCTGCCAACTCGTGACTTTGCTAAGCATTTGAAAGCAATATGCTTTATATTGCATTATTATAATATTTTCTCAAGAAACGGTTCTTCTGGAATAGCTTGTGTTGAATATACTACCTTTATCCCTAAATATAATCCCCTTTTGAGAAATTAATTTGCCTGTAAATATAAGCTCCTTTTGGGAAAACAATTTGTTCCTAAATATAATCCCTAATTTCAAAGTATTAGATACTTTTTTTTTTCCAAATACACTACCAAGTGTATTACAAAATGAAAAGTTAGGGTTGAACACATTCATATATAAAAGGGTATTTTATAAACATTTATACATTAATACATTAAATACACAACTCATTTTTCTTAATATATATGTGAAAATTGTTAAGGCCGAAGCTTTTAAAATGGGACAAAGGCAGTTTTTAGTAGTGGTTAATAGCTAATATGAATGGTCATATGTCTCCATATGATTGGCTTTCTTGTCTGCTCATATATGTATTCTGGATAGTGTGTTTTAGGATTCACTTTTCGAGAACATTAGGCTAGTGGCTGCATATAGCAAATCTATCCGCAACAAAATTACGATTATAGATACACTTGACTCTGCTCCTTCTTTGTAAGTGTTATGTGTTCTTATCTTCCTTGTCCTTTTACAGGTTGGTTCAGCAGACCATCACATTCATTATTATGATTTGAGAAATATTAGTCGTCCAGTCCATGTTTTCAGTGGGCACAAGAAGGCTGTTTCATACGTGAAATTTTTGTCCAATGATGAACTTGCATCGGCATCAACAGATAGTACACTGCGATTATGGGATGTGAAGGAAAACATACCGGTGAGTAATCTAACCAAAATAGTTTATTGCTTAGGGTTTGACTATTGTCCAATTTCTCCTTCACTCATTCTGCATTTAATTTGTAGGTTTCTGTTGGCTTTAATTGCTTACTTTTAATACTATGTCTGCCTACTGGAAGTTATGTGGCTACCAATAATTTATTTTGAAAATCTAAATAGCACCAATTCTCTAAGGCAAGTGTCCTAAGAGTATTGTTTAATTAGTCTTAAAAATTAAGTTTTAATAGGAAGTTGTGCATTTATTACATTAAGTAATAATATAGCTTTCCAATGAATAATTATTTTGTTTGGAGTCCTTAATGAATTCCCTTAGGGCACTGATTAACAAGACTTATTCCCTAATTTCTCGTTACACCCTTATCGATAGTATTTGTGTATGGTATGCTTTGAGGGTATCACTTTATAATTCAATTTCTGGCTGAAACTTGTCAAAAATGGTTTTGAAAACAATTAAAATTGACTATAAAATTACTTTTGAATTGTGTAAAATGGACTAAAGGCTGCTAAAACCTTTTAGAATATTTTAATTGGACAAATTTTTGTACTTTTTAAATATTTTTTTTTTCATTTTCATTCAAATGTGTACAGGTTCGTACTTTCAGAGGCCATGCAAATGAGAAGAACTTTGTTGGCCTTACAGTAAGCAGTGAATACATTGCATGTGGCAGTGAAACAAATGAAGTATTTGTCTACCATAAGGTTTGTGATGTTTAATTATTCGGACTGTTTCCCTTGCATTTGTCTTGTAATAAATAACTAAAAGAGTTGAATCACCCTTTACAGGAAATCTCCAAGCCTCTTACTTGGCATAGATTTAGTTCCCCTGACATGGATGATGCGGAAGATGAGGCTGGATCTTACTTCATCAGTGCTGTATGCTGGAAGAGTGATCGCCCCACCATACTAACTGCAAATAGTCAAGGCACCATCAAAGTGCTGGTGCTTGCAGCTTAAACACAAGGAAAAATAAATTAGAAAGTTGAATCGGTATTATCTGTTCCTATGCTACAATTGTTGTACCATTAAAATTGTACATATTATTTGAGTGTATATTGGTAGGTTTTAGGGATCTTAATGAAGTATTAGCTGGAGGACAAACTATATGATAAATCAATTAATTAGAGAGACTGAGCTTTTACCAATTAAGGACCTCAAATTTATCAAAATAAATTATTTTAGGATTAAGAAAAGCCTAAGAAACTAAAGGTTGGAAATGTGGGATGTATTGGAATTAGAGTCTTGTAGAGGTGGAGTGAGAAAGTAAGAGGTGGTGGTTTGGGAGGTGGTGGACCTAGAAGAGAAAGACATGGAAAAGGCGGGTGGATGGCCAAGCAATAGAGGACCGAAGGAGGAATAGGTGGTGGAGTTGAAGGGAGTACTATATAATCTTGTTTAGGTGGCATGACTTTTAATAGCTGGCAATTTTCATGTATGTGTCTATTATTATGATAACTTCACCCATATCTAAACTAAATGGATACGGTAATGGTGTCGTAGAAAACTCTCCCTCACTTGTTATCTTTTGAAATTTTTTATTCTTTTTATAATTTTTCATTAAGGTGGTTTTCAATCTTCTCTGTATTACATCACACACACAAACAATAATTTTTTTAGCCCTCATTCATCAATCCTCACACTAATATGGTGAATCCTCAAGGTTATATCTTCCATCACTCAAATTTTCCTTCCCCTCTTCTATGATTCTGCTTCCATTATCCTCCCCTCACTTCCACTCTCTTCCTCTCGGTCGGAGACTTGGAGCTCTACTGTTTGGTCACTCACTGTCTGTCGCTGAAACCCCTTGCCTTTCTCCACCATCCGTTACTGTACAATCAAACACAAACTTGAAGTTATCTATGAAATCCATTTCTAGTCCAGATAAAATGAACAAGTGCCCGAAACAGAAGCAAAGGAAGGCCAAAGTCAAGCTCTATGTTCCTAATCCTCGGGAAAAACACAACCACCTCTATTGAAATTAGGGAACCCTCTTCCCCAGGGTCGCTTGCAGGGGTCAAGTTTGAGTCAAATGCTCTCCAAACAACCCACTGCTAGAAAGGTATCCCTCCCACCTCTTCAGCGAAGAAGCTTTGATAAAATGCAAATGCAGCTTTTGGTGGGTCCCACATACCCTGTTTTTCGCTGCAAATCTATTGGCCCATTTGGGTGTATGGACGTCAACGTGGGGGAACAAAGCGGGGAGTACTCAACCGTTCATCATCCCCGACACTGAAAATGTCTCCCTTCTCCGTCTTGGAGAGTTTTTTCTTCCCGTCTCCATCCCCACTTATCTTGTAGAGACTCCATCAACATAAAAAGTTATTATATTTATCTTATTTTTAATCAAATTGGTAAAAATATTTAAAATTTAATCATAAAACAAATGAAAAATTATGATATTATCATTGTGAACAATAAAAATCACAATAAATTTATACATGTATTGTGTGAAAAGACTAATAAACATAACATATAAAATACTTGAATATACATACAAAAATTATTTTAATAAATTGTTCGGAGATAGAGGTATGATCTCCATCCCCAAACCACTCTCGTGGGACTTTCTCTCTCATCTCCCTTTTCCATGAAGAAAAATTCTCCGTCCACATGACCTCAAATAAGACAGTTTCAATAGAGATCTCCACTTACGAGTATAAGTTGACATCCCTATTTGGGTGTGCCTTCAATTTCAAAGAAAAGGAAAAGTCCTAAAGGTTTTAGATGCTTAAGAAGGAAAAGACTCAAATGTTTTATAAGTTTCGTCAAAAAACAACCCACATATAAGGTGGTCTTTTGCACTATTTACATCACCCCTTTTGCACTATTTACATCACCCCTCTAATAATTAACATTTTAAGAGTAGATTGCCAATTCAATGTGTTCTTTACACTCCAAACCCTAGGTAAATTAGATCTCAACTCCATGGTTATGGTGAGAAAATCTTGCAACTGAGAAATGTTGTTCAACTTTGTCATTGATCTTGTTTGTTAATTGTCTTCACTTTTGTTAACTTCTACAACATTGTTGTGTGGACAGTGAAGAGTGAAGGAAAAATCTAGTGAAGTGTTTGTATGGTAGATTTTTTGTGTGACTTTACCATCGAATGGTGGAAAAATGTTGTGCACGGTGCACAACCTAACTAGCTTATGCATTGTAGCAATCACCCTTAAATGAAACGATTCCTTTGTTTAACCTTCAGACCCTGCGCTAGTCTTCCTCTTGTCGAATGACATTGCCTTTTCTTTTCTCATGTTTTTTTACAATACAAATATAGGGTGAGAGATGGTGTCTAGTATCTATTATAAGGTAGAAAAACCCTCAGAACTCAATGAACACTTATAAAGGGATTTAATTTTATCCCTTTCAATGACACTAGCAAAACACAAACTCTTCCCTTTATTTTTTCATGTCGTTCTGAATTAATAGACCCTAATAATAAAATTTCTTAAGGAAAATAAAATTGTTACTGTATAAAAAAAACTAATATTAATATGTGAATGAAATTATGTAACTTCAGTACCTTTTAAACCTTTTTATGAGGGAATCAATACCTTTTAAACTTTGGAAAAAGCTATTTGATCTCTCTATACATAGCCAGCCGCACACAACACAACCATTAAAACCCATAAAACGCAATATTCAAAGACTAGCTGTTCAACACTAGTGATTACGGATAAAATATGTAAATAAGAATCCCATAAAAAAAGGATGGTATGAACAATACTTCAACAAACAGTGACATAATTAGAATTTCGAAATTGCTGGGAAGAGGAGTTCCACCATACAAGCACCTCCAAAGACATCTTTAATCCTTTAAAGTTATTTACCTCATTCATCATGGACACTAGAGATCTGCATGGATTTATTAAACTTAATCTTATGTCCTATCTCTCTCTCCTCCTTATAATTAGAATTCTCTTTCTTTTTATTTATTCATTTATTTTTCCTTCCCCCAACATCCTTTGTGTTAACCATATGATAACTTGCAAACGTAGAATCAAAATCCAGTGAGAACAACAAAGTTCAGAAAGCTAAAAAAAACGGGTGGTAATCATCCTTCTTCTAGCATATATATCAGAGTTGAAAAACTGAAAAAAGTTTAGAAAAATAAAGGGATATAGTGAAAGCTACTGAAGGATACAATTATATAACACATAACCACTCCTTACAATAGTTTTTTTTAATGACAAATTCCTTATAATAACTCCTTCAAGTATAGGAGTAATAAATAAATACATTTCTTGGACAAGATTACTACGAATTAAAGAAAAATATAAAAAAAACTATGAAACTGAGAGAGAAGAATAATAATACATGATATTACACACTATACTTTCCTCAACTTATAACAAATAATCTTGACCTAGATTATTAAAGATCTTGGACTTGCAAGGTCAAGAAAACTTGAAAATTATTTATAAAGTTAAAAAAATTAAAACAAAGACATAAGAAGAATAAGCTCAGGAGAGATATCGCCATGATGTTCACCACACTTCTCTTTGTGCTTGAATATTGTAACCATCATCTTCATCTTGAAGGGCCATAACAAGAAGCATTGTGGCCATTTCCTCTATGAAACAGTACATGGTGAGAAAAACCAGAGACTGGTAAGAAGTTGAGCTAAGGAAGGTGAAGCTCAACTTGAATACATTTGCATGTATGAGATGTAATGCAATGTAATGAAATGGAAGTATATATAATGAAAACTCAAGAGTGTATAAGAAACTCTTGTGACCCTTTATGATAGATGAAGAAAAATTAGAGGGAAGGAAATAAAAATGCAAAAAAAGACATGAAAGACAGAAGCAGTGAATATAAGTGATGATTACCTGCACATAAAATTAGGGTTGATGTGTCGCTTTCTAGCTAGGGTGAGACAGAAAGGATAATGAGAGTTTGTTTTTCTTGGGATTCAAAAATGGAGTACCCTTTATTCTTGCTAGGACCCTCTGCATACCCTCTTAAATTTTTATGTCAGGTTCTTGGCCTACTCATGCTGACATTCTTGCCACCAAACAGCTAAAAAAAAAATTTCATTTTGAACTGTGAATTGTTTCTTTGGGTCATTAGTTATGTACTATCATGTTTTATTGCATTGTACCATATTCTTTTCATTAGCTACAATTTTGTGCATATATTCTCATCCTCTTTAATCATCATGTACATTATATCCTACCCTTATATCCTACTATACAATTAGTACAATCTTACGGTTTTGAAAATACAATTAATCAATACATTGATACTTTATAGGTGAACTTGTCAGGCATGGTAATTTGTTGCTGTCATATTGGTAAACTGTACACTCAGTTTAATTTTAGACAAATTGAAAGTGTTCACATTGTTTTTATCATATAATATGTTAATTATTTTCACTTTCCATCTAGTTTTTGGTTTCTCATGATAATATTTTGCTTTTCTCGGTTTCACGCTGATGATAATCTTTGTAGCCTCTATATGACACTTGTTGCGTATGGAATTTGGAAACCTGAGGTCAATAAGGTAAAAGCATATTTTATTTCTAGTGTATATATAGTTGATGGAACTTTAATTAACATATTCCATAAATTATAACTAAATAAAAATGAATGATGGAAATCTGTACTATTAAATACGTCATTTGTCTCAAAATATAATAAAAAATTAGATGTTTTAAGTTTTAATTTGAACTAAATACATCTTTTTTTTTTTTGTTTATATTTTGATGAGGAAGTATAATATTCTATATTTTTATATGATTATGTGATGTTTTCAGCAACAAAAATTATTGTCATGTTATTGCATATGTGCACATAATGCATTAAATTGCTCATGCTATTTTACCACAAACAATGTAGCCTCTACAACACATCTTGTGCTTATGTTTTGTTGGTTCTGTTAATAATGTTGATTCCCCTAGCTGTTAAAATATTATTGTTACATAATAGGTTGATTATTTTTGGCTAAGTCTAAGGTTTGAGGCTTGTTTGTATTAAGAGTAACTTTTTAGAATATAGCTATCTATGTCTAGGTTGGAATCTCCATTGTACTCTCTTCATACATATATATATATTTACATTAACTTGATTTTGTAAAATTTATTTAGTTAAAATAAAATTTGAAGTTAAATGTAAAAATTAAATGGTGATGCTTCTTTTAAATTTGTCATTTCAAATTTTCAACTCTCAAAACACTATTAAAAAAATAAAACAAACATGTTTGGAAAACATCTTTAAAAATAACAAAAAGATATATGTTTAAGTCTTAAAAATATGGTTTTGTTACTTAAAGGCAGTTTTAAACATGCTGTAAATATGGTTTGCTGCATTCACACACCACTGCAAGGCTGTTAGCTATATATAGTGACAGAAAACCATAATTTTTGAAGTTATTAAGGTAGTTTTTGACTTTTGACCGTATTGAATTTATTACTGCTCTGCAATGTTTTCAACCACTCATGATTCACCAGTCTTTTGCTGATCAATTCAAAATCCATTCACTTTTTATGCCATGTTCTACTATATGCTGATTTTTTCCCCTGCTCGGAAAACACAGCTACCCTTTTTTACTTTCACCTATTTGAATTTACTTTAGTTTTTCTAACTTGTTCTTGTTTTGTTTTCAATTTACTTTAGTATCTATTAAATCAAGATCCTAATGGACACTTCAAAGGATTGTTAGATAGTTATGTACAACATAGTTAAGATGTCAGCCGAGTCTATGTATTTGCTTCTTTTAATTAAAAAAATATTAATAATTGATATATTTGGTATAAAATTTAAATTAAAAACATGAATTTTTGTTGATCTCACTTTCTTTTATATTTAAAATTGGATGAAATAATAAATAGTAGCCAGATAAATTTCAAAAATGAACTTATGGTTACACATACACCTTCAATATTTTGTTGTAAAATTTCATTCTTCTGAGAAGAGAGACTTAGATGAAGCGGGGAAATGGAAGATGAAGGTATAATAGGAACAAGCTATTATACTCTTGTTCAATTTTAATTACTTTCTTCCAATTGTACCTTCTAATTATTGTTGTGTACATCACTTTCAAATTATTATTTTTTATTTTACATTTATGACAATGAAAATAAACCAATAATTGATATGGGTAATTTGATAAAATCACCGTTCTCGTTTATTTATTTATATCTTTTTTTAATCTATATGAAATAATTAACTGCGTTGATTATTATGGGAGAGAGTATCCAAAAGCGACCAGTATTAAAGAACATATGGAGTAATGTACTGTCTTTAATAAGGAAACAAAATTATAGATTTAAGAATTACGATAAGTTGTCATGATTTTCAAAAATTATAATTTGTAGTTTTTGTAAAATTACAGTTGCTCACCGTAATTTTGACAACTCTACTGTAATACTAAATATAGATTAAAACTTCTAAAAATCACAGGAGAACTCTAAACTTATGGCTCAATTAAACACACATGAACATAGAAAACAAGAAAAATCATAGTATAATTTTATTAAAAGCTAGTAACATTTTCATAACTCAGAAATACTAAAAAAAAATACAATTTTATAAATAAAAAATCAATTGTTCCTATCAGTTAAATATACAAAAAATATATGTGATTAAAAGTAACAAAAATCAAAGTTTTTTAATTAAATTGATATTCACACTAAAAAAATTAAATTTGTGTGAAAAATAATGACAAATAAAATTAAAATGTATCTCTAAATTCATCGCCAAAACCAACAGAAAAAAAAAAAAGAAAAATAATCAATTTTTTATAATTTAATTTTCATTGTTATTTTTTTCATCAAATTTAACCCGAAGATTCTTCAAATACAAACAGTCACTTTAAGAAATTGAATGAGACCACAAAGGGGTAATTTTTATTCTCACTATGAGCTGTTTATGTAATTGGTCATTGCCATCCAATTCAAAAAAGTATCCATTGACTGGGGTACAGCATGGAAAATCCACAACTTTATTATATACAAATTGTTCTGTTTTAATTTCCCTACCATATTCTGATTGACAAAGAAATAACATAAACAAAGCCCTATAAACTTAGCTACAAAGGGATCTTCCCCACCAGTCCTACTTTACTGAATGTTGTTTTTGTCACTTTGCCTGTAACTTCCCAAATTCACACAAAGCAAAGCCCAAAGCCCTAATTCTCATGTCTTATTATATGTAATAATAACTCTACAATATTATTGCAGTCGTCTCTTAATTAATTGTGGCCTGCATGGCAGTGTAAGGTCAATCTCAAATTGGTTCCTTATTTAATGTTATACTTGACATACTAACTAATAAAGTCCTAATGTTTTTTTAATATCAATTAAGACACATGACCAAAAATGGTAACTAAAACATAAAAAGTAAGTTAAGGTAAAAAGTAACTTCAAACTGTTAAAAAATAATTGTGTTCTCATGTTGATATCCATTAATCTTAAAAAAAAATTAATATACTGAACAAGCAGTAATAGTTATTCTTTTTCTAAACATATTTTCAAAAATATATATATATATATATATATATATGATATAAAATTATTAAGTAGAGGTCTAATACATATTTATGTTATGATCTTGTTTTTCGTAGTAACTAATTTATTAGATTGTGTTTTGTATGTAGTTTTTGATTTCTCATCCATCAACATAAAAATTTAAATGTGAAAAAAACTACTTTATATTGATAGTAATAGTAAATATACTAATATTTAGATGACAATTTAATAAAATATTACTCTCTTTATTTTATTTATATATTTTTCATAATAATTTTAAAAAATCATATGAATCATAACTATGAGACAGTAATATATGAAAAGAGTAATATATTGTTTGGACAAAATATTTACCATACTGAATTACTGAAGCAAAGGAAAATATTTACCATACTGAATTACTGAAACACTGATCAATTTTGGATCTGCAGACAATGTGTGGGATGAGGACAATTGCATTTTATAATTCCCAAAATCACCTGACAACTTTTTAACGTCTGATTCAATGTACTCGTGAACCGATCATCATGAAATTTTAACCTCTACGTCAATCCCACATATGTTTTTGTCATATTAATCATCTGGGTTAGAAATAAAGATTTAATTTTTTTTCATTAATATAATCATATAGAAAATTAATTTGTTTCTGAAATAAAGATTTGTCTTGTCTAGGTAATATATTATATATTATTTTGCTATTGATATTACAATTTCCACTACAAAAATATGAATAAAGCAGTGTAATATATATTATATATATTATAAATAATAATAATAATAATAATAATAATAATAATAATAATAATAATAATAATAATAAGTAGTTGAAATAAAATAATAGTCATAAGTTATTAAAATATTTTTACGTTTACAGAAACTCTTAGTATCTTGTCCGACATTGATCTCTGCATGTTCGTCTCTCCCTCTCATTTGTTCGGTTACCAGCATTTGCTCTTGATTTTCGTACTATCTCAATTTGCTTTTGATATTTTTTAGATTCTTACTCTTTTTCTCTTCTACGATTTACTAATTGTAAATTGTTCAAGTCTAAGATTGTGAACTAGTAGTAGTTTATGAATTGTAATTGTGACTTTGTAAATAGTAAACGGTTTTAGTGTGAGAATTGAAATTGTGAACTTTAGTGTGTGAATTGTGACTGTGATTGTGAATTGTTTATTGGTTAATGTAATGTGGATGTGAGATTGTGAATTTGTGAACGGTTTTACTTTGTGAATGTGAGTTGTAACTTTGATAATTGTGAACTTTTTTTCTGAATGTGTTGTGTGATTAATATGTATATTTTTTTAGGAGTGATACAATATTTAAACGTAACAAAATTGATACTTTTTTCAAGAGAAAGTTTCCGACAAAGATGAAAATTGTAAAGCCGATAAATTTTATTTTGATTGAATTGTGTGAATTGTGTGAAGCTTTCAAAACTTGTGTGAATTTTGTGACTGGTGAGAATTGTATGACTTGTGAAAATTGTAAAACTTGTGTAAATTGAAACTCTAACTTTTTCAACTTGTCGATTATGTATGAATTGTGTGAATCTCTAAAAAACTTGTCGATTATATATATATATCTTTGATTTTTAAATAGATTTTTATATATATCACAATGAATTTTATCATTAGTTACAGCTCATTATTGACTACACTCAATTTTAATGCTAATTTATCTTTTAGATATTTGTATGACAACAACTCTTAAATAGCATAGTCTTTCTTTTATGTATTTTATGGGTCCCTTTGATGATAGACTTATCCTATTCCTCCCTCGGATATGATACTGTAATCAAAATTTTTAAATAATCATGTTGCAGCTGTGATATTGAGTTGATTTTATGATTGGTGAATTTAGGTTGATTTCCTCTTTTCATATATATATATATATATTTGGTTGTTTTCTTATTTATTTTATTCTATAACAATATAAAAAAATTGATGAAAAATAATTATTATTTTCCTTTCGAGTTATGATAGCAAGGGCTTGTTTGTTTGTGTTTTATTTTTTAGTTTTTGAAAACTATTTTATAAATAAATTTTAAAAAATTGTTTTTTAAAAGAAAATTTAAAAAAATTTGTTTGCAACTTTAATTTTTTAAAACAGTCTTTGACTAGAGAATTAAAAAAAAAACTGAAAAATAAAAAGTAAAACATCGTTTATCTGTTTTGCTTTTTTAATTTTAAAAAGTATAATATTAAAAATAGTTTTACAAAATAGTTTTGAAGAACAAGTAATCCAAACAAATTGTTTAGTTTTTAAATTTTAAAATACTAAAATAGAGTTTTTGGGATTTAAATCAAACAAACTCTAAGTCATTCTTCAATTGTGATAGATAGAGAAATCACAATTTTTTCAAGTATAGAAAATTACTTCATAAATTATTTACATTTTTATGATAGTGAGTCATTCTTCAATTGTGACAAATAGAGAAATCACAATTTTTATGATAGTGAGTCATTCTTCAATTGTGATGGATAGAGAAATCACAATTTTTTCAAGTATATAAAATTACTTCATAAATTATTTACATTTTTTTAGCATTTTTGTTTATTTATAAAAAATTATATGACTGTTATTTTGAAAGAAAAAAAAATTAAATAGATTATAAAGACAAATTTGTCATTTTATCAAAATATAAATCATATCATCTTGTTATCTGTTGTGTATCAAGCACTGAATAGGATAAACTAAACTTATCAAGTTTGTTATCATGTGCACATCAAACACATGACATGATAACTCTTTATCCTACCCATATCCTATCCTGTCTCTATCCTACTACTTATCCTATCTTGTGTCTATCATATCTGGTCCATCAAACGGGCCCTATGTGTTTATAGTAAACCAGTAAAGTCCCTTAAGTATGCAATTATCTCCAACAAAATCATTATCTTTTAGCTAGACTACTCATTTATCCAACCCAACGTCCTTAGTCGGCACTATGTCATATGTCAAGGTTGTTCTATCCCAACCTGAATCATTTTGGTTAATATTTTCTTATCACACATTATCTAACTATCATAAAAATAAAAATAAAAGAATCGGAACAAAACTTTCAGTATTAGATTATAATAAACATCTCTCTCCCCTTCATCCTATCATGGATATTGTTCTAAATGGTTAACTTAAATATTCATGAATCACTAAAATATTCCCTACACATCTGACATAAGTATGTTAATATGAATTTTTCCAATTGCCAGCTCTGTTGATAGTACATATTATTCTACATTTACTACCCCAGGTCCCCAGGAGAATGTTGTTAATCAATTTTTTTTTCTTCCGGTTTGATGCCTACGATGAGTTCCATATTCGTGTTCTAGCAACAACCATCAAATTCACTATCCTAGCAACAACCATCAAATTCACTATCCTAAAATAATTATCATTTTTCCACCAGAATGCTAAAAAGAATAACCCAGATTACTAATCATGATAATCAAGTTCAATTGTAAGTTACTAATTGCTATTCTTGTGTGCCAATTTCAATTGTATGACTCATTCTAATTATCTATCAAAATTCATGTATTTGTCAAAATCAAATTGATGAAATTTACACCATCCTACCTGATTGTAATTAGGAAGCGGCTATCGGCAGAGCTAACCCCTTATGTTTTCTTTTGGTCTTCTATTAACACAAATCATCACATATGGATATGTGCCTAAACCAAGCCATATACTCATTGATGTGTGGTAATTCAACGTCTATAAACATAGTACGTAACACATAATTCTCGCGTTACCTTCATTGATCTTTCTAGTCTTTATAGCAGAAGCCCCAATGATTATCAACCCCAAATCGTATGTGAAATTCATGAGATTTTTGCATGTCCTCCGATGTTTGTGGTATTTGTTGTTGAATGCCAAACTGAAGTGTCGCCCTATCTAATTGATGTTTTCCTATTATATGCAAATAGATTAGATAGATACAAGTAATCAAGATGAATTTGGTATTAACAATATCCCGTGAGCAAATTGGACTCGAGCTTTTGATGGAGGTTGAAGTTGGAGTCACATGACAACCAACTTTATTTAGTCAATGAATGAAGTGATAAAGGGTACACGATGTTGATGCAAAATCCTAAATTAAGTGTTTTGAAGATAAACAAACAAGTTAATTAATCTCTAATCATGATTTGATTATATTGCTATTTAACTTATGTTTTTGAGTGTATTATTTAAAGATAGCTAATGAAGTACACCTATACAACAATCAAGATCATTCTGGTGTATAAAAGAACATTGTGGTTCATTAGAATATAAATATGGGCAAACCAAGATCATTCTTGTTCATAAGGGCAACAGTCTGGGCAAACCAAAATCATTCTGGCTTTTGACAGTATCATTCTAATCAATCAAGATCATTCTGGATAATTCGTTTTAAAGATAAAAATGAAATGAATCATTTCTAAAAAATACAAATCTTAAGTAAAACGAATGTCAAAGTAACTCAGAATAATAATCAAGTCCAAAAGGTTAGCTAAAAGAAGCAAAACAACTTCAACAATAATAAACAGATCAATCTCCAGATTGATGGCCTATGAACAAGTACATCTAGGAATACAAGGATGAAAAGGACACTGCTGTTGCAGCTTTTGCAGAAAGTCCAGCTTGCGTGCAAGGCAGAAAACTGACACCAGACACCTGCTAAGGATCTCAGTCACAGTATTCATTCAAGTACAAACGAAGAACCTTTTGATTACAAAGGAATAATGTTCTGGATAAAATGGAACACATGTCTATTAACTATCACTCTAAATAGTTGGATCAGTAACGATTATATGAGTTGTATTTAACCTTCATCGTGTCTATAAAAAGAACATTAAGGTGAAGACAACATCAAGGGTTTTCAGTGCAATTAATTCATCACTAAAACAATCATACTCGAGAAATAAAAAACTCTTCAATCAAGCAAAATCTCATGTACTTTTACACTAGATTCAAGGATCTTTTTACTGACTTATTGTTGATAATTAATCTCAAACAAGTGTTGAGTATATTCTAATACTAACACTTTTTTTCATAATTTCATTTGAAACTCAAGACTATTTCTTAAATATAGTTTGAGTGTTGTGTAAAAATCCTTTTTTTGTGATTAAAAGGTATCGTGTAAAAAATCTTTTCTGGTTTGAAAGGTATATGTAAAAATCCTTTCAAAGTTGAAATGTGAATGTTGTAACTTATCAAGAGTGATAAACAAAATGTGCGAAAACAAGAACGTTCTTGTGTGAAGCACATTAGTGGCAAATCTCACAAATTGTGGTGAGGTTTGGATATAGCCCACCTTGGGTGAACCGGGATACATCATTATGTGATTCTCTTATCTCTATCCTTTATTATTTCTCACTCACTATAACTAATCACGTAGAAATAATTTGTTTCATATATTTTTGACTAACCAAGAACGTTATTGATTTTTTTATAAGTAACTAAGATTAATCTTGAGTTAGTTTAAATTAAAATCAGAAATTAATATTTTAAAAAGGAAATCACCATTCAAACCCTCCTTGTGATTGATATTGCTACTTCACACGTAGCCTGTCTATCATTGATGTTGTCATAGCATTCTATTATAGGTTGTGGGTATTATTTGCAAAAATGGTACAACAACATAAAACAATGTAAACATTTGGTTGAGTATCCACAGAAAAATGCATGAATAAGATTGAACCTGAAATAGCTAAGTCAAATACTCACCAAGTTATGCAATTCGACAATGCAATGATTGTTTCGTTGTGGACAAGATAGTAAACCTAAGAGAGAGATGATTAGCTGGTCAATTCAAGGTAAACCACCGTAACAAATGGTGCAATTGTGAAAAATATCAAACTATGCATGTGTTTTGTTCACATATCATAATTGCATGTTCTAAAAGTAGCCACAACCATATGACGCATATACTCAATGTGTACAAGGTGACTATTGTACTAAAAGTTTACATCGAAGATTTTCCAACTATACTTAATAAAGGATACTAGTCTACGTATGAAGGTGATATGGGTGTCACAATCCTGAAATGCAAAAAGTTAAGAAGTGTCATCTAAATAGTAGTCGCTTTATAATAAAAATGAACAATAGAAATAGATTACTAAAAAAATGCATGTTATATTGAATCTTTCGGTCATAATAAAAAAAATATTGTCCAAACACTAATGATACCTCTACTCAAAATCAGTAATTTTTTTGCACTTTTTATTATTAAATTTATGTTTGATTTATTAATATTTTTTTTAATTATATATTTTTTTATTAATTTAACTATTTAAGAAAATAAATTCTAATACATGAGATGCGACCTCTTATAAAATAAAAATAAAAATAAAAATGAATTCAACAAATTGTCACACTAGCCAAAAATATAAGGTATTTTGATATATTTGTTTCAACAAATTGTCACACTAGCCCAAAATATAAGGTATTTTGATATATTTGTTTCACAGTTTGTTTGTTTTTTTTAGAAAAATCCTTTAAAAATATTCCTTAATAAAATACTCTCAACAAAAGAATCGTAACCAAACATGGGAGAAGTGGACGAAAAAAAATGTCATTGGTTTTTGATTTAACTGGACTGAAAAATAAACCTAGTCCCAGTCCACCAGTTCAAAACATATGGGCTTGCATACGAATATCTTGTATAGGCCACCAACTTGCCAAGAAAATGAATTAAATGAGATGCTAAACCAAACCCCAAAAAATACGGCATTTTATAGGAAGCTAGTTTTTTATAATGTATTTGACATTAGGTGAGTAAAATTAAAGGGTGGATAAACAATTATCATAAATTGATGAAGTGATATTTCTATATATATGGTATCATCTTAAGAAAATATTAGTATGAAATTTGGAGTCTAAATGAGATATACTTTAATCTCGACTGCTGACCTTTTTCAACTTTAATAGCATAGTGATGATGATAGATGACAATGTATGTTTGGTTTTAATTTTGGATGTTTATAATTAGTTTTAAAAGTGTACCATTGATTTTAACATGTTTGAAAAGTGAAACTGATTTTACTTCTAAAATTAATTATAATTTAAAAATGTTAAATAAATTTTCAGCCTCTATAAAATTTTAATTTTTTATTTTTTATTTTTATAAAAAGTTTCTTAATTTTTTAATCTAAAGTTTTTCCACTTTTCAATTTTACTCTTTACTTTTAAGTCAAACTCATATGTACCTGTTAAATGCATCATTAATTTTACTAGGAGTTATATTTAGAGGGATTTTTTCTTTCTAAAAGGCACATATTATTTTTGGTGAGTTGTAGCTTTGACAATGAAGACATTCAAACTCATAAAGTTCATATATTATTCCAGTAACCTAAATCCATATTAGGGAAGAAAAATTATTACGTATCGGAGCATCTTCCTAACTTAATAGGTATTTGTAAATAAAATAAATATTATATCTTTATTATTAATTAAATAATTTATACGAATGTAGATGTAATATTATTCGTATTCAAAAATATTTATTCATGTTCGTGAATTAATAAAATTACTATATTATTTTTGTTCATGTATTAATACTTTTATGATAGAAATTTGTATATCTTTTGTTTTAATGTTAGTCTATTAATATTTTTGTATGTTAAATAGGAAACATTATACGATGACAAAAAAAATATTTTTTTATATAAATGTTTTTTTTTATTTAAATCATATTTCTATGAATATCAATTATATCTATAGATATTTGAAAATTCAATAAAAATTCATTTAACAAAAATTTAAGCCGACATAAATAGAATAAATATTTCATTTTTATTCAATACAACAAATATCAAATAATTAGTATCCACTATTTGTCGCTGTGATTAGTTATTATCATCCCTAATCGATATCCTTCAATTATTTGTGTTGCCTTGAATGATACGTTTAATGTCTAAAGAACCAAAGGCATGCTCTCTTCTACAAGTCAAACTAGCCGCCCTTTCTTGCACAGTTTTTCTCTCAATTATTACATTACAAAATTAAATACACTACTTGCTTATATTTACCAACATTTATTAGCATTTATCAATTGAACTAAAATAGATTCTTTAATTTTGTCATCGAAGAATCTAAAATAGATTATTTGAACTAATATAATAAAACTAATTGACAGTGATTACGACTTAAAATAGATTATTTAAAATTTTGTCATCTAAGATATTGTTAGAGAGAAATAAAGTAAAATACGATTAACAGGTGAAATTTTAGAAAGATCATCTCCACTTTTCTTTTAATGATAATGAAGCAAATTCTCATAAGTAGGGAATTTTGTTAAGTAATTTTTAGATACAAATTTTATATTTCATCTCATAATATCAGATTGCAAAAAAATATCTTCAGTAAAAAATAAATAAATAAACTCAAAATGAATATTATTATCAGTTTATAATTTGTATTAATTATTATTTCCAGTATAAATATACGATTTTTTTGCAACATTGTTCTAAAATAATTCAATGCGACCGTGTCTTAAAGTAATTAATCAATTTTAACAAGTGATAGTAATTATTATTATTATATCTCTGACGAATTTATTTCCTAAATAGTCTACTAACGAAATTCACATACACATATTTTATTCGGTCTCAACTATATAATTTTTTTATAAAGAAATTCTTGAATTCAAACCCGAATTTCATGAATTTTATACTTCATCTAACAATGTCATATACTTAGAAAAGATGTATAAATTAATTTAGTCTACGTAAAATATTGAAAAAGTTTACAAATAGTCATTAATTATATTATTATTAACATAATATTACAATTTGATGGTGGATCATTATTCAATTGTGATGGATAGAGAAATCACAATTTTGTCAAGTATATAAAATTACTTCATAAATTATTTACATTTTTTAACATTTTTTTATTTATTTATAAAAAAAATATTTGAATGTTATTTTGAAATAAAAAAAATTAAATAAATTATAAGGATAAATTTGTCATTTTATCAAAATATAAATTATATAATTTATTATCATGTACGTATCAAACACATGACAAAATATAAATATAAACCACTGCTTGTTTGTTGGTCTCTTTCTATAGTCTCTTTTAAGAAGATGACCATACTAACCTGCATCAAGAAAGTGAATAAATTTTGCTTCTTAAAACTTGGGAATATTACAATTAATATAAGGCAACACAAATAAGGAAACACTTTAGGTGGTGAGTTGAACCGTAGCTGAGTGCAACATTTTAATCTATTATTGACCAATTTGGATAAGGAAACACTTTACGTGGTGAGTTGAACAACTGTAGCATGTTCATAGTCTTGGTTTTTGTACCTACATTGCAAACCTGAATTCTTTGCTATCAGCAGAACCTGAGTTCACATAGTCGGACATCGAGAGTTGTTAATCTAATGGAATGGTTTAGATTAAAATACAGTATTTAAAATTTTAATATAAAAAATTAAATCTGCCTTTTCTTTAACCATCCTATAAAGAATAAACGGTCCACGTTATACCGACTACGTGACCTCAGGTTCAGCTGACGGCAGCGATTTCGTGTTGCGAAATTACACCTCATGAATCATGACTTAGTACTGCATTTGTTTCTTCCCTTTTGGATTCTATCTTTGTAATCTTGGAACCATATTCTTCTTTAATTTTATATTGTTTGATAAAGATGCAAAAGCATGATGTTTGCAAGTTTCATGTTTGAACGAATAATCAAAACCAAATTTTGGGCCCAATTTACGTAGTAGTCTACTTTTTAACAAGATAGCGACCGATCAGGGAGGTTAACGAAAAAGAGCGATTAATCAGTGCAACAAAATAGTTGTTGCGTGTGGTTTGACTAAGAGGTGATGCCAGTATATATTTTCATTTATTTTTTATATCAAATAATTAATTATTAATTTAATAAATAAAAAATAATTAAAAAATTAAATTATATTAATAAAATTAAATAAAATAGTATAAGAATAATGAATTTGGGTAAATGTGTCTAAACAAACAACATATTATATTATTTTAATATCTCCATATTATTTTGCGGATAAATTAACAACTTTTTTTCTATTTTATTTTGTTAGTAACTTCCTTCTCTCTACTAATTTGCTGACAATTGAGCAACTTCATTCTATTTTATTTTGGTAACAATTTACTCCTATTTTTTTCTACTATTTTATCACAACTATTTCTTCTTACATTTAAATTTATATTAAAAAGTAGTTCAGATAAATTAGGAGAAAAAATAGGAAGAAGTTGTTAAGAAAAGAGAGTTGTTAAAATAATATACCAAGTTTTTGTTTTAGTATATCTACTCAACTGCATTAATTTTGATTTATTTTTTTTCATTAATTGTATTTTGTTTGATTTTATTAATATAATATCTGTTATTTTAAAAAAAAAAATCCTTAACTGTCGTATTCCCTTCTTGCAACCTCTTAAAAATCAATATGATAAATAATATTGAATAAAAATAGCATATAAATGAAAAATATCTTAATAATTGTCGTCTTAGAGAAAATCAGCCTTAGTAATTTTTAGTTGGGGTACAAAAAAGATAAAATTTAATAAAAGATTTTTTAATCATAGTTTGAATTGTTTCAAACGATTTATCATCTCTAAGATTCATTAATGACTTAAAAGAGAGTGTGCCATGTAATTTGAATCCACTAAATAATATTAATTAACACTCTTTTAAAAATTTTAAAAATCAAATTTAGTTTTACTTGAGTTTCAATTCTGCGTTGTGTTTCATATTTTTAGTAAAACCACTCTCTTTAATATGACTATAAATTCACCCAATATAAAAAATTTGACACATTAAAATAATTAAAAATGATAAAAAAAATTTAATTAAGCCTGAAAAATAAAAAATAAATTTATTAATGTTGACACCACAAACTTACAAGTGCAATCGGAACTATCGTCGAGTAGCTACAGCAATTAAGAGAAATATCGTGACAGTACTTGTAATTTCTCTATTTAAATATTCCACAAGACTAAAAAAATATAAATATTTCGTCATTTCAAAATAAAAATTATTTAAAAATTATAATTTTTTAATTTATTTATTTAATAATAATGGTAGAAAGTGATAATTATTGGAGGAGACCGAAATCAACATACTAAGTGGTGATTAATAATCAACGGTGTTTGTGACAGTTAAAAGTAACAAACTGAGGTAGGAGTGATGATTGCAACTGCGGTGCGGTTGGTGATGGCCTAAAATCAAAACAAATAGAAAAATTGGAAAACCTATTTTTGTGATTTTGAATTTTAAGAGAAAACTGTTTTTAAAATAAATGAAAAATTATATAATTTTTATGCCATTTCGCCTTTAACATGTTTGATTTTTAAAATTAATTTTAAAAACTAAAAAAACGATTGAGAAACACCCAATGAGCCAAGTGATGGCGACTAGAATTAAACAAAATTCAAATGTATTATATGATAGAATTAACATACTAACTATGTTGGTATATCACACCTACCATTTATCATCTGTAACACTTTAATAAATATATTGTTTAAAAATATAAAAAAAAAACTCTGGGGACTTGGTAAAACACAAGAAAACAAGGATGAACAATATTGTTTGATTAAAAACTTTAACTAAAAACTCGAAAAGATAAAATTAAGGTGAATGAAAAATGAGTGCAGTGTAACAAAATAAATATCATGATGAACCAAAAAACAAACATAAGCGAAACATTAACTAAAATGGTAAAAAAGAAAATTATACCGATTGCGGTAAAAATTATTTCAAATACAATTAAATGATAAATCTCAACAAATAAAACAACCAATGGAGAAATCAATGTTAACAAGTCTCTTGAGACACATATTGCATTCTCTATAATGTTGAAAACTAAGTTGGGACTAAGCCACAATAAAGTTAGGATGGAGAGACTTCGAAGTAACATTTGAAAAATTCAAGCATTAAAAGAGAATTTCTATGATACATTCAGTAATTCGACAGGTATATTTAATTTTTATTTAATAGTTAAATGAGTTTTTTATTTAAATTATTTTTATTATTTAAAAAGTTATAATAACTAAATATCATTTATCAAAAGTGTCAAAGAAATAAAAATTTATTTATTTTTTTTAATTTTTATTATTCGTTATAGTTAATATTTAATTTTTTTATGATAAAAGTAAAAAAAATTAGTATAATCTTATATACAATCATGAAATGATATTTTTTTCTTATGAAATGATATTTCTTAAAATACAAAAGTAAAAAAAAAATAACTCTTTAATTTTTAATTTATTAGTCTAAAAAATAATATACTAAATTACTTAAATTTGTAAATGTACCGTAGAAACTCTCGAATTAAAATCGCTTCCAGAACTAAAATTACATATAATTTAAAAAGAAAGATACCAAAAGTACAATTATGCAGAATTAAAATATTGCATACTTTTTATTGGCCAGAGAAAAAATATTGCATAGTTGAAAAACAATAATACATTTTTTTAGAAAAGAAATATACAAATACCAAATGCACCTTCATTGATTAGAACATATGGAACGTTATGACATCATTGATGCCAATTATAGAGAGGGGTTGGTATAAGTTTGGCCAATTAAAGATCCTATAACATAACCGCAGCTTAAGTTGAATGTTTATACTATTAATTTATTTGGACAATGCTTGAAAATAACCATCAAGAGTTTAAAATGTTCTCAAAAAGCAACGATTGCATATTATACACACCGTTGGAGTGGACCATATTTATTTATTTTTATTTTTGAGAAGGAGGGGACCATATATAATCACAAGTCACATTTCATAAACTTAATTCTAAACGGTAGCTTGATTAACTTAATTTTGTTTATGTATCGGTTAACAATAATATGCAAATATTCTATATAAAGCATAACAACAATATGCAAATAGGATTTTTAAACAAAAGGAATTATCGTGGCTCAATTGGTGGATCGCGTGAAAATATTATCTTGATCCTAGTTTAAAATTAAATTCAAAGATTTTTTCTTTTTTTAGCCATTGGTGAAATAACTTAACTATAGATCTTAATCGTCAATTTAAATTAAGTGATTTTATATACTGTCTATTTTTCAAATATTTTTCGTATATTATTATTTATGTAAACTCTATTCTTAGTATTTTCGACATATCTTATACATTGAATAATATATTATTTATTTATATATTTTCGACTTCTTAAGACAATAATATGCAAATAGACTTCAAATAAAGAATGAAACGGAAACCGTCCTTCGTTTATGAGCCAACCAATTTGCCCATCATAAAAGGGGACCAGCAATAGCATATCCCGAAAATTGAAATTAAAGTTATATTGAACCATATAATTAATGATCACTACTAAAAAAAGTATAGTTAATAGCAAAAGTTTAAATAAAATAAATATAAAATTTGTCTCTAATTTCATTATTAAATTAATGAAAATAGAAATAGTAATACGTTGTATTTTTCTTCTCTAATTTTAATAATTAATTCTATTTTTTAGTACTAGAAGAATATAATCAACCATGAAAATTAAACAAAACTATATAAGTTATAAAACATAGGATGTAGTTTTTTTATGGAACCACGAGGGAAGATGGATAATCACATTGGACTAGTTGAGGGTAACCAATAAAGTGATTTTGACATTGTACTTTTCCTCAAAACCTCAAGGCATTATAAGTATATGGACTTTTAATTTTTAATTTTCACTTATGTTACTTTTTATCTACTCTTCTATTTAACATGGAATTCTAATTCACATTTGATACATGTACATTTTCTCCCTTAAGTGTGAGAGTCTCCACGACTTTTGATCAAATATCAGGGAACTCAAATATGACTTTGACACCACTATTGGAATTTGAGGTGGAACCTTAAATATGAGATAAATCATTGAACTAAAGCGCAATCAGATAAGTGTGAGACTCTAAGTATTTAAAGAACAAACATATATTTGAACTAAAGAGCATTACATCTTAAGACATTATTAGGTATATGAATCGTTTAACGTATCTCCTTCAAATTCAAGTGTGAGACTCTCCACATCCTTAATCCAACATTAGAAAACTCTCTCACTCTTCCACTAAATAGAACTTTGCTCTGATGCCTCCCAAATCATATATGTTGTTCCTTGTTAGGGTTGACCCAATCTATTTTGAAGCATAAAATAAATTTTTAAATGAGACATTTTTTAATTTTAATAATACTATTTTATTAAAAATATTATATTATATTTCTATCATAATTTTAAAAGTATAATAATAATTATTATATCAGAAAAGTATAATTACTATAGCGAATATAAATTTTGTTTTGCATAAACAAGGAAGGAGTTAGACCAATTTTTGTTAAGACTGCTAAATAATTAAGTAATTAATTGGATTAAAGTTAGACACGATTTTGTAAAAAGAAAATAGCCACAATTTATAGTCATTTAACAATAATTATGATATGATTATAATGGATGACTTATAATAAAATATATTGGTAGAGTTACTACATCCACTCCCAATTTTTTTTTTTGTTATTTTAAAAGTAATTATTAATATAAAAACAACACATTTTAAGTGCAAAATGCTCCCCAAAAGAAATTGCAAAATACAGAGAGTATGACTTGATCCTAAAACCTAGGATTTGATATTCCATACAATATCACTGAATTAGTATTGTTTCCTGTTAAAATAGAGAACGTATAGTATAAGTTAAATTAGCTCGAGACCTAATTTAGAGTCAAAAAAATTTGAGTCCTAAGACCTTTGTCTTATTTACTTTTGGGTTTGGGCCGGTTCTATTCATTTTCTATTCTTTTATTTAATGTGAAATTTCTAACTCACACATAGATATCAACATTTTAATATATTTACAGTTTTGTCTTTGTAAAAATACCGTTGGATCTCAAAGTAGAACCTTAAATCTAAAAATAAATCATATATTAAACGAAGAGTAACTACATAAATGACTTTGATACTATACATTCACCCAAAAGCCAAAACATAAAAGCATTAGATACATGAATCTTTTCGTTCATATAATTATTTCACATCTACTCCTCTATCTAATATGAGATTTCTAAAAAAGTTATATCAAGCTATTAAATAAGTGTTCTTAAAGCACTATATTTATCTAACTTATCTCAATCAATTTTTTTATCTTCATTTAGCTAAGTTGCATGAGGAAAAACGACATGGTAACTTTAGTTTAATTATTTAAAAATGACGTTTGAATTTAAACCTTGAGGTTTTACTCAAGAATATGAATTATGAATACTTACAATCATGGGAATCTTGTTTTACACAACCGCTGACTTATTAACTTTTGCTTCAAGATGTTGTTTGCACGCATAAAATACTAATAGGTAAGATTCTACTATATGTATACAAAATATTTTGGACACGTCAAATAATCTTTATTCCTTTTGTTTAACTACCTTGGTGGAGTATAATGGGAATAAAATTATCCAGACAAGTAGTTTTCACTTAGCTTAATTAGATTGAACTTCCAACTAGGTAAGGTTGGCATTGAAGATCTATGATCCATTATGTACGGTTCTTTTCATCGTAAACGACTAATTTACAAAGTTATGTATCTCTTATACTTTTTTCATTTTTTTTAATCGGGCAATGTTAGTTTGTTAATTATTAATTTGTTAATATATTTTAGAAGTAAGAATAGAATCTAAGACCACATACATAATCACACTATGTTTTTACTCTTTTACTCAATCTACTAAATCAACTTTATATATCATTTTTTTTTCTACTTCTTATTTTGCATGACTATCAATTCAAGATACCATCTTAACTAAATATAGGAGCTTCGTTTTTTAGACAAATATAGCAGCTTCTTGAAAAATTTATTTGTTTATTTTTATAGAATTTATTCAAAATTTCAACTCCATATCTTTTTGCTAAATTATCCTTAAATATAATTTTTCTTCTATTTATAAAAACAATAATAAATATTATAATGAGAAAGATTAATTAATCGACTGCATTGTCCTTGAGTCTTAGGCCGCTGCAACTGATAGATGGTAGATTTTAAGTGTCACTGTAATTGAAATGTCAATTTCATGCTTTTGCACTTTAATTTATACTTTAAAAAAAAACTTAATTAAGCTAGTAAATACCGTTTAGTTAGACATTATATTTTAGGTTCAAACTCGAGACCTTATTATTTTGTCTACAAATACAAAATATTTTTTTTTGCCTTTGAAAAACAAATTAATATAATTTAAAAATAAAAATCTAAAATGTTTTCATAAAGTGAACGGAATCTAAAGTACAATACAAAGTCAGTAACTTCATTTTTAAAGCGTGTAACTGTGAGTTTTTCTTATAAAAAAAAGTGTAATAGTAAGGTTTTAGCAATCAAGAAAAAGAACCCAAGTTTTTTTTTTCTAATAAAGAAAAAGAACCAAAGTTGGTTACCACTTTCAAACCGTTGAAATTGAGAGCATATATTATAGCGCAGTACCACCAATCAAAATAGTCAAGATCGAATATAAAAATACAGCCATTCATTACTTTGCTGAAAATTCACAATTAAATTTGTCATTCCTTTTTCAATAAACAACAAGTTGAAAAAGATACGAATTTATCATATTTTAGGTGTCAAAATATGTCATAAATAATTAATTTTAACTATTATTGAAATTTTACGGTTTTTATACTAAAAAAGTAAAATATTTAAAATCGAATGAAAGATGGTGGACAGTATGGAGCATCTTTCAAGATATTTAAGCAAATTTATATATATTAAATTGATACACAGTTTGCTTACTCTTAATACTTAAAACTCTTAAGGATTGATGAAATTATTTATTATTTTGCTTTTAATTCTTATAAAAAATTTCGTCAAATTTTAGTTTTTAAAATTTTTTTATTTTTATTTTTAGTCCTTGATTTTATACCAACTATTATTATATATTTTTTAAAAAATTTTTAATAATTTTTTGCAGTAATGTTTATAACATTATAAAAGAAATCATTACACAAATTTAGAATATTTTAATAAACGAAAATTAAATATGAATTTTTAAGTGCAAAAACCTTTAAAATTCATATTTAATTTATCATTTTTTTAAAAATTTATTTATAAGCAAGTTGTTAAACATATGTACTAAAAATTAGTATAAAATATCATTTAAAAATTCAAAAGAAACACAATAGTTAATTTAAAATTGAGAACCTAAAATGAAAATGAAAAAAAATTAGAGACTAAAAGTTTATGAAATCTTTTTATAAGGATTAAAAAATAAAATAGTGAGATTTTATAAGAATTAAAAACTTTTTTTAAAACCAAAATATTATAAATGAAAAAAGTTATTTGAAATGACTACATAAAGCTTTTTTATAGGCTAACTAACATGTAACTAACTAAAACTTGATTTATAATTTTCTATATCTCTAATACTTAACTCATCTTATAGAGATGTTAATATAATGAAGCGGGGTGCTAAGTACTCCTCCGCTTTCCGTCGTTATCATCTAAAGTATTTTTCATTCTTGTCTTTATTCCTTGTCATGGAAAATTTTTCCTCCGTCTTCATGTGGATTGCCATGGTTAGTGGTGAAAATAGGTCATGGTGATCGACAGGGATTAATTATGATCCAACTTACAACAAATCCAACTTACAACAAATCTAGATTAGACCAAACTTTTTTTACAAGTTAGATCAAAACTTTTTTAAAAGTTTATATAATTAAAACGATAAGACTCCACGCCATTGTAAAAGTTTTTTAAATATACTAAGTCGATCTACTTAAATAAATATAAATAATTTTTATTAATAATATTATTATAATATTAAATTTTGTACTGTGTTAAATCACTAGTTTGCTAACAATTTTTCGCAATTTAAACATTTTGACTTATATCAATTTTTGACATATTTAAAAGTATTATTATCAAAATATAACTTGAGTTTATTGACATATTAACTTGTCAGTCTATTTACAATAGCCTACACCACTCACATTAGAGTAATATAAACTTTCGTACAAAAAAGAATGAAGTGAGTTTTGAAATATGCTTTCAAGTCTTGTTGGGGCCAACCCATACTTTAAAAATGAGTCTATGACGGATAATAAATCAGACTCAGATCTTACAAAATGTAGTTAAGAGCAATTAATTTTTTAAGTTTTATGTAAAACACAAGTTAAATTTATTAAATTGTGCCTTTTTAATATGAAATACTTAATTATCAACATTCAATATTTTGAATTAAATGAATGATGTTTTGGGAATAATAACATTAAATAGGTTAAAAATAATTAACTTTTACTTATAATAATGACCAAGATATAAGATTTTTTTTGCTTATAAGTATTGAGTTATTATAATTTTGAAAATGATATTAAATAGTTTTTATTAAATGAGAATTCATTTAGTTATTGATTTAAAAGCCAAATGCATCTGTACTTATTAATTTTGTATATGTATCATAGAATTCCTCTTGATTTTACGGTAATAAAAATAGATTTTGAACGAATTAATTTTGTTAGATTAATTTTCGTCAAAACCAAATTATTGTAAAATAATTTATATTTAAATATATTTACGTAAAAATGAATTAAACAACAAATATAAATTTTTAAAATTTAAAAAAATTACAAAAAAATTAAAAACTACAAACATAATGTTAAATTAAAATTAATTATGGATAATAAATATTTTAAAATTAATTATACACATCTAAACTCAATTTTACATATTCACTAAATAGTTTTAAGTCAAATGAGACGGAGATGTCAAGTTGCATTGGTGCTGCTCACTCAACCGATTTCGAGTCCAAACAAAGGAAAAAGGAGAATCTTTTTGGTACACTTTTTTGTTGCACTTTCTAGCGCAAGTGTGAGATAGAAAAACAAAGAGAAGACAAAATATATTAAATAAATAAATAAAAGAACTAAAAGCATGTATGTATGTGGCGCAGAGTCATCGCATTACTTACCATCATCATCATCGTTATTATTTTTTTGATTTATTTATTTCGTTTTCCAAGCGTGAATTAAAGTACAAAAGGGATTTTTCATTCACCAAAAAAAAAAGTACAAAAGGGATTCTCAGCAGTAGCATATTCCTGGGAATGTTCTATTTCCTCTGTAATGGAGTAATCATTAACGTATACTATAATGTAATAATTATAAAGTATTTTGGCATTCTCTAGCACACAGAATCAAAATTTAATTTAGATTAGCCATCATTTTGTTGTATCTAATATACATTTTTTTACGGAGCATCTCTAATATACATCTGAATCTAACATCTTTGCAACAAATCCACCATGTGTAGTAGTACAAATGATTTAGGTTCTTTTAAAATCTACTATGAATTAAATTTCAGAATTTTACTCCATTAATAACACAACTCTTTAAGAATTTAGAACGAGTCTCATTAAGTTATCCACCATTTATTTATATAGTTATAGTTTTGATAAGAAAATAAGATTTTTTTTATTTTTTTTTATTTTTTATGTTTAGAGCAAGTTTTTTGATAGACAAGTGCCAATTATTATTTTATGTTACTAGTTAGAATTTGAATAGGTAGCTTTTAATTTTAAAAGCTACTGAAGATATTAATGAGATGAAATATAGATTAGATTATTTTTTTAATGATATTTTGCGACACGTTCAAAATTGTGCGACAATCAATCACAATGTCTCCAATCAAATACCAGAAACATTATCTAAATTCTTACGATAGAAAATTATTTTATAACTACACCTACAAAATATGGCGGTTAAAGCCACTTAAAAAATATGGTACTATGACCACTCGAAAATGTGGATTTCGGTAAAAGGACAGATAAATAAATATGAGATGAAGGTGAAATGTGAGAAGGGAGAAAACTCGGTAAAGTTAAGAGTTTTGGTGCGGTTTTCAAACTGAACGAAATTATGTATTTATAGATAAATTCTACAACTGAGTGGAGCAGAAAACGTGACCTAGTTTGATCTGATCTACAAAACTGACATGTGAAAATATGGAGGAATTAAACATGATCGAATCAGTTGTTGACTCGGTGGACGACATAAGAAAAACATGGAGAAAAAGAAAACTCACGCTAAAAAATTATTTTATTTTTTCGGGTACTAAAAAAGTAATATCCAGGACCAACCTAATTGGCCAGATAGCGACGCAAATGTGGTGGTCGATCTAAGTGTCTCCCTTCACAAATTAGATACCTTTAGGATACACCTTACTTGTCATACTTTCACCTTATAAATACCACAAGTGTATGATATCCGTCATATTTAAAATTTCTACAATTTTTTCAATTAATGCAACATTAACTCTAACTTTCAAAGACTTAATTTCCAACAAAATTTTATATACCAGAACTTTATGTATATATTCTTTTCAATCTTTATTCAAATATCTCACTTCAACCAATTGACTTACACCATCTCAACGTGCTTTAATGGTGAAAGCCACTAATCATTATGAATAGATTCTTAAGTTTAAGAGTTCACTAAAAACCTCTCATTTAAAAACGCACTTATTTCAAGTTAGTGTTGGTTAGCCTAACACTAACCAAAGCTGGGGATTCAAGGAGGGGTGGGGCTGGTGAGATATATGAGTTTGATAACTTCGTTTATCGCATGGGATTTGTCGATCTTTCCTTTTAAGGTACACAACAGTTTACGTGGGTTCAGTCTAATGGCAGAGCTATGAGTTGCCTTTATCGTATTCTAATGTCCGACATATGGTGGGATAGGTGGGGTTGCTAGTCGATGGACCCTTCATCTCTAAATTAATACCGTATACGTTACTCAAAATTTATTATATATTCTTAAATAAAATGTATTTATGATAATATTTAATATATTTTTGACAAATTAATAACATTCAATAATTAATAAGTAAATTTTATAAAATTGTTACATCCATTTATTTATTAACTGTTTTTCTTAATATGAACTGTTTTTCTTAATACGGGAAAAAACCTTAAATAAGCTTATTTTAAACGGATGGGGCAGCTAAGTGACAGATGATAGATGCACCAAACTCTACGGCAAGGTGAAAGGGTTAATAGGTACTGTGTGTAAATTGTAATCCTCATTCTCCAATTAATAATTGGGAAATTTTAATTCTATACATAATTTGTTCAGCGCGGTCGTAAGCAAAAATAAAATTAACCTTAATTTTATGACATAAAAAAAGAGTGAGAATGATGTTAATGCATCAACATTCTGTGGTTCATATGCTTATTGATGATGTAATGCTCCCCTCCGTAAATCCCTTAAGAAGTTTAATTTATTTTAACTATAAAGTGGTTATACATTGATTGCTTTACTTATCAACCAATAATCAATTAAATTAATATAGGTAATTGAATGAAGATACAAAAATTTCATGAATTTTTCATCTTCTATGTTTCTTTCCCTTACGGATTCGTTTAGTTTTAGCTTTGGCTGTTACAATGATAGAGATCAATCATGGATATACAACACATTTTATTTATAAGAAAATTCCTCAATAGTGCAACAATACACTCACTTTGATATCATGGAAGTGTAAAAATCAGTCAACTGTAGCAAAATCCTCAGCTGAAATAGAATATTGAGCACTAGCTACTATAACTTTAGAACTACTTTGGCTCAAGTAACTTTTGAAGAATTTTGAAGTTGATTTACCTAAGACTATGGTCTACTTAGACAACATCTCATCCATCTATTTAGACTCCAACCCTACTACATATGATAGATCAAAACACATTGACATTGATTGTTATTTCATTTGTGAACATGTGGATTATGGGCGTTGCTTTTCATCTTGAGTTACAAGGACAATACCACGATTGATAGAGGGAAGGGGATCACTGAAAAGGATATAGTTCTGGGATCAATGAAAAATATCTAATATAAACCTATTAAAAATATAAACTTATTAGAAATATCTAAAGATGGATTTAAAAAAAATAAATTTTATAATAATAAACAACAAAGAATAAATATAATATTTTATTTTAATTTATCTGAATTTTTTAATAAAAAATATAATATTTTATTAAAAATTATTAAAAATAGTGAAATTTACTTTTGAATCGAAATCATATCAAATAATCCCTTAGAAAATGACATATTTTAATTCATAAAACTACCATAAGACTTAAAATGTAGTGTCCCTCTACTTTAGAGAGTGACTCTAGTTTCAAATAGAAATTTATTGAGTTATTAATGTTTTCCCTCATGGTTCCATGTCCTTTCCATACATTAATTAATTAGCATGATCTAGAATAAAATTCATTGAAATATTTGAAAATCATTTCGTAAATACTTAAAACTACTAATGCGGTGTCAAACTTGACAAGTATATATTTGACTTTTTTGTTTATTTATTGAGTTGGATAATTTGATCAGTAAAGCTCTTTAAAATACTGAATAATAAATAATGTAGAATTGATCGGTATAATAGTGATTGATTGCATATGAAAGGAGCTTAGATAGGGCTTTACTCCTTTTGGGGGTTTCCTAGTCAAAGACAATAACTTTAATCATACACAATTACTTAGTATTACTAGGAATAAAACAAACGAAAGACATATAAAAAATTTACCTACCAATATACTCAATTTCTTAATATTTTGGGAGAAAATATATTGTCTCAACAATCTTTAGTCTTATTTTTATTTGATGTTTTCGATATTACATTAGACTTAATCTTTAGTCTTATTTTTATTTGATGTTTTCGATATTACATTAGACTTTTCAATAAATAATATCGTAACTTTGATCTAATTTGACGGAAGTAAAATAACGTGTAATAAATTTTTGTATTAAAAGTATTTTTTATTGTGTGGTAGAATTAAATAGTGTGTCTAATAGATTGATAACAACGATATAAATATAATGACGTAAGAGACACACATTCGAATAAATTATTATAATTCAAAGTAGGAACATTAATAAATCAAAATCCACTAATTAAATATATTACCTTTTTTAATAACCACCTCCTTTCATTTGTCAAACAAAGGAAAGACAATAACTAAATTAACCAACATAAAATACATTAGATGATTAAATTAATTACCTAAAACATATTTAAAGATTAAATCAACAAATAAAAAAGACAATTGTGAATGTATTTACAATTTCATTCAAATAACAAAATAGTTGGTTAATTATAATAATAATAATAATAAAAAAACATTGTTCTCTCTGATTCATGAACACTTTCTTGTTGGTAACCACTCTCACAGATCTGTATATATAGGTGACATCTCTTGTTTCACCTCCATTCCATTGTTTAACTACCACACTCTTTTCTCTTTCTTCTTTGAAGTTTTCACTATTCACAAAAGGCCATTCAAACAACCACTCTCTCCCTCCAAACACCAAACAACAAACTCACAAGGAATATACCCTTTGATCCCAATTACCCTCCCCCTTTCCCTTTCTCTATTTTCTCCCTCTTTTCATTATTATATTATTATTATATATCCATTCATACATACATACACACCCCTTAACCTCTCTCTCTCTCATCCTAAGGTAAAATTTCAAACTTTGATATGCAACAAGTGGCAGCAGAAGTTCAGCAACAACAGGTGAAGAAAAAGCAACAAGAAACACAGATGTGTAGGAAGATCAAACTAACTATCTCTGATCACAATAACAACATCTCATCACATGATGATGATGATGTTTGTGACAAGATGGACGGCGAGGATCTCTTCATTCCACCTCTCAATTTTGCTATGGTTGATAATGGCATTTTCCGCTCTGGTTTCCCTGAACCATCTAACTTCTCATTCCTTCAAACCCTTGGCCTTCGTTCAATCATGTATGTATTTATATCTACTATACTTATAAAAATCATCCTTTTTTTTTTGTCTGAGACTGACCGTAAACACCACTTGAAACTCACACACACGACTCTGAAGTCCCAGGTGAAGATGTCAGGCTAATAATATCCTTATTTGTCAATTTGGCTAGGTCTTATTGATAGATAGTTTTTTTTTTTTTGCATGTGTTTTGTTTTTGTTCTAGCTTTTGAGCTTGTTTTTGACTACCCAGTTCATGATTTATGAGTAAAGTATTTAGCTTTTGTGATCTTATTGGATTTTTGTTTGATGGGTCATTTTATTTTTATATATAGATATTTGTGTCCTGAACCATATCCAGAAGCTAACATGGAGTTTCTCAAGTCAAATGGGATCAAGCTTTATCATTTTGGGATTGAAGGTCATAAGGTGTGTATGTATCTAGAATAAATTAATAGTTTAGTCCCTGAAAGCGTAGGGCACTATCACTATGGTATTTGACTCGGCTAAATACACAAATTAGTTTTCGAATCATCAAAAAAACATCAGTTAGTTTAGTTAGTCCCTGATGTTATAACGCAAAGACTATTTTAACAGTAAATTGTATTGTTCATAACGCAAAGACTATTTTAACAGTAAATTGTATTGTTCATGTACTTTTATGATAGTAAGTTGTATCTTTTAAGGACTATTTTAATGATTGGATGATTAATTTAGGTTTTTGGCTGAGTCAGAAATCAAAGTGACAACGTCTTATACTTTCGAGAACTAAAATGGTGGCTTAGCCATGTATCTATTAGTATTACTCATCTTTAATATAACTAACCTTTTTATTAATTATGTTTTTATGGTTTTTGATTGAGCTTTGGCTTTTTGTTTCCATTTTGGGTGTTGTATGTTGATTGTGTTAGTTAAATTTCATTGTTATTTGCACAAAAGGAGGGAAAAATAATATAATAGAGATAGTTGCACAAAGATCAATAATGGATATCTAATCCAACTGAATTGTCTTTCTCATCGTCTTCTGTGGTCTGCAATTATTTTCTTCAAGTATGTGTGGACAATTAGTGACATGGTGAAATGGGACCATTATATGAATGCTAGTGTTTAATCCAATGGATTGCTATGGAAGGACTAAGAGTAAAAAAAGGGTTAAAAAGTTAGTTGTTGTCATTATTATTTCATATTCACCTTCTTCTATTGTTCATTGATTTTCTGAGGTAACTTTTTAAAATGTCCCAACTTTATATAGTAGTACTTTTTATTTTGGGATTGCGAAGTTCAATTGGTTTAAGCTAAGGGTTAAAGTTGTTGAGTAATAAAAGGTTCGGGAGTTTAAAAAAGAGAAAATACTAACATAACAACTAATATACTAATATTTGTCAGATAAAAAAGTTGTTTGAAAACTTTTTCTTGGTAAATTTGTATGTTATCATAGCTTTTTAGATATCAATATAATACTGTCATGTCATTTTTTGGTCTTGTTATTGATCCTGATTGGAACTACTGTTTTCTTTCTTTAGCATATTTGCTATTTCTGGGTGTAAGAGTCCTCTTTAATCTTCAGCCATATGTGCATAGCCAAATTCTGCCAACTTTATAATATGGAAATCACTGTTTGGTGGAATCTATATAAGCTGGCATGTGAAGTCTTTTCCATGGTTATCACAATTCATTTGTTTTTTGTGAATATTTAATGGCTAGGAGATCATAGAGTATTCTTGTTGTCTGTATAATGGGACCATCATGAATTTGTCAAAAACTGATTTTGTTCAAGAAAGGGGAAAAGGAATTAATAATAGTAAGTAGCATCAAAATCATGATCAACCCTAGGAAAGACAAGAAGACAAAATATTAAGGAAAAACATAGCTTAAAAATTGGATTTGCATGGATTTGGATTCTCTGCAGTTGGTGAATGACAAAGTTGCCACAGTCAAGCAACTCGAGTCGTCTGATCAACCTTGTGTTTTGAATTTTCATTCCAATTTACTAGATTTGAAGCGTGAGCGGTCTGATTGTGTTTGCTTGACTGTGGCAAATTTGTGATTTCCCAACTGCAGGTAGTTCGATCGATTAAAGTTAAAAAAAATTGCATTTGAAAAGGGAACTCGTGTGTTATTTGTGGATTAGGGCATATAATACATTGAATTAATTATATAGATACTTCTCTCATTATGCAATTATTGGACTATTCTGTCTATCTATTCATAAGCTTTGTTTTTGGATATTGAATTATGGACTAGTCTTTCTTTTATATGCCAAGGGAACACAAGGAGAAGCGATACTTTCATTGAAGTCATTCTTGATTATGATAACTACCAACTTAGTAGTTTTAGTTTAGTTGATAAAAAAGTGATAAATGAAACTTCTATATTATGTTGACATAGCAACTAGCAAGTTTTTTACAATTCGAAATCGAATCTAAGCGCATATGAACTTGTGCATCAGGAGCCTTTTGTAAATATCCCAGAAGACACTATCAGGGAAGCACTAAAAGTTCTCCTTGGTATGCTTATATGACTTTACTTAGTTCAATCTTAATTGCAATTTCAACTTCTCATTTTGCAAGCAATAACCATTTCCATTGGTGATCTAAATAATGCAGATGTTAGGAACCACCCAGTTATAATTCACTGTAAGCGGGGAAAGGTGAGATTTTGCTTGATTTTTTTATTCTCACTACAAAAATTAGCTGCTTAATCGGTCGCTAACATTAGCAACTAGTGATTTAGCCTCTTTTCACAAACCAACCTCTAAATTGGTCACAGTCATTTAGCAATAGACCAGATTCCAGTTTAGCGACCGATTTTTCAATTAGTCGCTAAATCGATCGTTCAGACTAAATTGACTGATCTTTACAATTTCAAAGATTAAATATCTGCTTACTCAAAACTGGTCGCTAACATTAGCAACTAGTCTAACTACTAGGGTCTAAACCACTTGTAAAGTCATTTAGCAAACAATATAAAGACCAATTTAGTGATCGATTTGAAAAATCGATCAACTAAATAATCGCTAAAAATATTTCGGTCAAACAGTCATTAAATAAAAAAATTTAGTAGTGTTTCTCTAAGGAGATATTTTCGTGTTAGAGTATGTAATATATTGAATTCTTTTTGTTTACAGCACAGAACAGGTTGTTTAGTCGGATGCTATAGAAAACTTCAAAAATGGTGTTTGTCGTCTGTTTTTGACGAGTATCAACGCTTTGCAGCTGCGAAAGCTCGAGTTTCAGATCAAAGGTTTGTAGAGTTGTTTGATATTTCCAGCTTGAAACATTTGCCCTTACCATTTTCATATTTGAAGAGGTAACAACAACAGACAAAAAATGTAATGCTAAATTGGGTTTTTCTTTCATTAGCTTGTGAAAGTGAATCCAAAGGTTCTTCCTTTTGAATAATAAAATAGGAAAAGGTGATAAAGTCCTTCAATGCATTGCAGCAGCAAAGGAATAATTCTTCTTCTCCCATTCTTTTTTTAGAATAAGATAAGAAAGTTTATGAAATAGTATAGAGCATTATGATGTATCAATGTATGTGTTAAGAACACTGTCTTTGTGTTCCTCCTATTTTATTATCTCTTTGTATTTTGTGTTTTTCTTTGCTGCTCCAAATTCATGAGCATTGAGTGTAGATTAATTAGTCTTGATTTTTTTCTTGAGGCTAAGAGAAATTCAAGAATGCCAGAAAAAAAAAAGCATTGTTTTGTCAGCAGAGAAAATTTCAAATTTCATTTGCTAGATTGATTTTTGCTTTCATTATTTTGATTTGATTATTAAATATGTGGGAGTGTTTTGGAAGTACCTGTATAAATATATGGAAAAAAAGTGAAAAAAGTGATACTGCAATAGCATCTTTTATGGTTTTAATTTCTTTATGATGAGTCAGACTATCTCACATCAATATTAAGAAATTTATTTATTAATTTTTTAGTTCAATGGTGCGACTCATTTAAGCTTAAAATGTGTCAAAAGTTATTCCATGCCTAGCATTTTTATTGTGGTGAAAAGTTCTTTCATGTTGCATCCACTCATCTCCATTCATAGTCACTAACAAAAATGTTTTTATTGGAAAAAAAAACATAAATCATCTATCGAAAAGATATAAGACTTGAAAAATCTGGTACGAGTGACATAATAGTTATAAGTGAATATTAAGGGTTTGTTTGATGTGTTCGAAATATGATAGAATATAAATCTAGATAAGTATATGATAAGATAATGACATGATAAACATTATTTTATTATGTGTTTGATATACATATGATAATCAATATGATAAGGATAACGATATTTTATTTTGTTATGTATTTAATACATATTTCATCATGATATGATATATATTGTATTTAAATAACAAAATTACTACCGTGAATAATTACATATTAGTTTTTTTTTAAATTAACTTATAATATTTTAAATATTATAAATTAACAAAAAAATATTAAAAAATTAAATAAGTAATGAAATAATTTTATATTTA
>JBBPBQ010000004.1:46718303-46728734 GCA_037974755.1 Cicer yamashitae
AAAAGACAAAACTACCATTGTGATAAAATCATAAACATTTTTTAAATTAATTCTTAATATTTCATATTTAAATTTAATGTTAAATTCTATTAATTATTTTTATATTTATATGTGATTAGATTTACATTTTTATATTTTAGTTATATTTTATAAATTATTTTTATATTTATATTTTATTATATTTCAATTTTATATTATAAATTATATTTTATAAGGGTAATTGAGTAAATTACTATTATTATCATATCATGCTGGTTTCTAACTCAACTCATATTTATGATAAAAATTTCAACTAGAAAGACATTATATGATAGAATTATAGATTAAATTATCATATTATGTTGATTCATCAAACAATAAATTTAAACAGAATCAACATAATATGATAATTTATTCTTATTAGCCTTAATCAATAGTATATATAGTTAATTATCAAGATTTTTCTGCAAGACAAACCGTTTGAGAGTGTAATGTAAATGAACTTTAAATTATGAATTTGTAAACTTATATTTCAATGTGAAGTGAACTGTCTATATATAGCTCGATGATACAATAATATAAGCAACATAATTGTAATAGAAGCCTAATCGTACGAATATATCAAATATACAAATATAGGAACTAACTAATAGGAGTGTTACAACTAATCCTATGTGGTGGTATTATCTAATACGATGTATATTGAAAGAGGAGCAAATATTCTAAAAGAGATTAAAGATTAACTAAGCTATTCTAAAAGGAAAATGTTAATATGACACACATATTAATGATTCAAATGGAGAAATTTTTATTTTTAACATTTTAAAAGTTCAAATATTAGTTTTTTTCAATACAAAATTTCTATTTTTTGTATTTTTAACATGTACTTTTAAGATATATGTTAGCATGACCCATTATAAAACGTAATTTTCTTCATTCATTTTTTTGATAATCATATTACAATCATCGATTACCTATTTATAGTATATAAGAAAACATATTATAATAAATTAATCAATAATTAATCATAATAGATCAACCTAGATCTTTCTAAAAATTAGTGAGTCGTCTTCTAAAATATAATGAAATTTAGGTTTAATATATAACATATATGGGTCATAGCATCCACCAATTTTGCAAAAACACCTACTGCTCAAAGGTGAAAGTTGAAATTCAAATCTAAAAGAATAGAATCGAGTGATCCAATCAACAACCATGGCCACGTAACACTTTTCCTTCACATAAACACTTTTACATCAGTTGGGTTTGATGTTAAACATATTTAGCTCATAATAGATAGAATCATTATTCGAATCTTCGTTACTAAGGTCATATTCCTATGAGAACTAGATAATTAAAAAAAGAATCAAAGATTTTTTCTAATAAATTTTTATTTCAAATGAAAAGTCTGGTAAATAAGTAACTATTGCCTTAAAAGTACTCTCTCCAAAATGACATATAAATAAAAATTATATTAAAAAAATTGATGTATCCAATTAAAACTTTAAATCAAATAAATCAACCTTTCAAATAATATTTTTGTTTATATTTTATTTTAGAGTGATATATACACTTTGATTGTAAAAGAATTTGTGATTTTTTTTAATGTTCTCAAAAGCGCATTTTCCAAATTGTATGTTGCAATGACCACAATCAATGTTTTTTCCTCACGGATAGACATCTCAAAACAGGTTACTTGACCCGTTTAGGGTGGCCCTAACTAATTGCGGGTTGGGGCAAAAAATCTTATTTTAATACGAACTGAAAAAATATTATCCAAGTCTGGCCTTAGGTGGATTGCAGATTGAACGGGTAGTTCATACATTTTTTTATATTATTTTTTTAAAATTTGTTTACAATTTTTTTAATTTAAAAATTTTCTTTCATGCCTATTTTTTTTAATGATATACTATAAATACATAATCAATTTGAATGAGTGTAAATTATAAACCAATATCTAGCTCAATTTGAATGAGTGCTACTCTTGGGTCATGGATGGATAAATGGATTGGATCTCTTTTGTGCCAACTTTTTTTGAGGAATGTACCAGCCACCCCCCCTCCTATACCTCCCACCCCCCCCATTTGAAAGGAAAAAACTAAATTGTCCTTTTTTACCAACTATAAAATAACAAAAAAATTTACCACTCCACACCCTCCAATCGAAAACTACCAAAAATTTGATAATTTTCGAATATTTGAAAGATTCGAAATAAAAAAAGTAAGATTTATTGATTTTTTTTTCGAAACTTTGGTTAAAATGAAAGTTTCGAAATTATATTTTTCAGTTATTTTCGGAACTTTGGTTAAACATGAAATCTTCGAAATTAAACATTGGTTGAACTTGAAATTTTCGGAACTTTGGTTAAACACTAAACCTTCGAAATGTATATTTCCAGATGTTTTCAAGATATTCGAAACTTTGGTTGAACTTGAAAGTTACGAAATGCATTTATTCGAAACTTTCAAATGTTCGAAATGTATATATCCAGATTTTTTCAAAAACTTCGAAACTTTTGTTGAACTTGAAATTTTCGAAATGCATTTTGTTCGAAACTTTCAAATGTTCGAAATGTAAAATTTCGAAAGTTTCATTAATTCGAAGCTGAATGTTTCGAAACTTTCATTTCCAGGGAAAGTTCCGAAATGTATTTTGTTTTTTTTAACATAATTTTTTTTAGGGTTTATTTTTTTTTTTAACATTATTAATATTATTATTAATTAAATTTTTTAATCTTTTTGAAATTAGGTATGAGTAGAGTTGAGGTTCCAGCTTCAACAACAATTATTGATTCTACAACAAAATTCACCACTGATCAGGTATTATTATTGATAATCCACCACCGATCAAATTTTGATTATAGATATATATTTGATGTTATATTTAAAACATATGTTGTAGGTATTTCCCTCTCGAGAAGCTGTATTTGAATGGGCAAAAAACGTTGGAAGGCAAAATGGAATTTTAATTGTTATCATTCGATCAGACAAAGCAACCGGAAAGAGGGGAAGAAAAGACAAATTAATTTTGGGATGCGAAAGAGGCGGAAGATATAAATCTAAATCTAAATCTAAATCAAAATCAACAGTAACTTGTTCTCACAAGGAAAACTGTCCGTTTAAGCTCAGATGTATACCGTTGAGTATCGGTGAAGGATGGAAAATTAGCGTTCGTTGTGGAATGCATAATGATGATTTAGTGGATGCTTTAACCGGTCATTCATATTTGGGGTGTTTAAATGAAGAAGAGAGAAAATTTGTCAATGACATGACAAAGTATAAGCTTGCACCAAGATTCATTTTGAATGCTTTGAAAGAGAGAAATAAAGCTAATCTCTCAATTCCCAGTCAAATATATAAAGCAAGGAGTAGTTATCGAGCTTCGTTGAGAGGCTCGTACACAGAAATGCAGCATCTGTGGAAGTTAATAGAACAAGAAAATTATGTGCATTGGACAAGAAGATGGGAGAATTCAGATGTTTTGAGAGAGATACTTTGGACGCATCCTGATTGCATAAAGTTGTTAAACACGTTTCATTTTGTTTTGATATGTGATAGCACATACAAAACAAATAGATATCGGTTACCATTACTTGAAATTGTCGGTATCACATCTACTACTTTGTCATTTTCTGTTGGGTTTGCATACTTGGAACAAGAGCGACAAAAAAACTTTATCTGGGCATTTGAAAAGGTAAGACAGTTGTTCGTATCTGAGACTTTAATTTCTAAAGTTATTGTGACTGATAGAAAACTTGCCATGATGAATGCTATTAGAGTTGTGTTTCCTACTTCAATTCATTTGCTATGTCGTTTTCATATTGATAAAAATGTTGGGGCAAGATGCAAACAATATGTGAAAAAAGATAGACAAGACGAAGTAATGGATTTATGGAACAAAATTGTATATTCGACTAGTGTGGAGGAGTATGATCATCACTTGCAACACTTTGAGCTAGTGTGTGCCGACATTATCCTTTTTGTTGATTATGTGAAAGATTCTTGGTTGACACCTTACAAAGAAAGATTTGTCAAGGCTTGGACCAATAGAGTGATGCATTTGGGGAACACAACATCTAACAGGTATTTTTAAAATATGATTTGTATTGTTTTAGAAAATATGATTTACTAATTTATGTGATTTGTTTTAATTTGTGTTATTTAATGTTTTTGTAGAGTTGAGTCTGCTCATTGGAGATTGAAAAACATGTTGCAAACTAGTTATGGTGATTTGTGTAAAAGTTGGGAGTCTGTGAATATGATGTTGAAGAACCAAATATGTATCATTAAATCGTCATTTCACAAAACCATCATAGATGTTGAGCACGGGTATAATTCACCATTTTTTCAAAGTCTACATCACTGTGTATCAAGGAAAGTCATGAAAGAAATTGACAAACAGTTACAGAGAGTGAAGATTGTAGGTACTGACAAAACAAAGTGTGGTTGCTCAATCAGAACAACTCATGGATTACCATGTGCTTGTGAGTTGGCAAAGTTGCAGATATCTGGTAATGTTATCCCGATAGATAGCATTCATGTATTTTGGAGAAGTTTAAGCATTGAGCATGAATTGAAGGCTGAAGAATCTTTATCAGATTATGACTTTTCAGAAGAGTTGGAAGCAATGAAAGCGTATATGAAGAAACAAGATATTGTTGGTCAAAGGATATTCAGGGCAAAGGTGCGTGAAGTTGTATTTCCACATACAACATCAATACTTGTACCACCTGAGAAGGTGAGAACCAAGGGAGCTAGTAAAAGGAAAAAAGATTTTGATACTCCTCGTGATCCTTCATATTGGGAGTATGTTGATGCATCTCAACGTTCTGCAAATCAATCAGCACAGTGTTCTGCTAGTCAACCATCTCAACGTTCTGCAAATCAATCAGCACAGTGTTCTGCTAGGCAAACATCTCATATCAGTGCGGAACTCATTGAAAATTTCAAGATTGGGTGCTCAAGGAAAAGATAAGTGGATGACTATACCAGACATGTGTTACGTGATAGCAACACTATATAATGTCATATTAGTTTCGTTGTCTCGTAATCTGAATATGACATTCTTTCCGCTAAACAAATCACCATCCAAAGAGTCAAAGCTTATCAAATTAATAGCAATTGGATTCGTAAATGAAAATCATTGGGTACAGGTAAAATTTATGATTTGTAGTATTGTTTGGGGTTGATCAATAGTTTCGAAATTCAGCTTCGAATGTTTGGGCTTCAATGAAAAGTTTCGAAATGCAGCTTCGAAAATTTGGCTGCACTATGAAATTTTCGAAATGTTTTTTTTTTATTTAAGTGTTTTTTCCATTTTTTTCTTCTGAATATTGATATATTAATATATTGTAGTGCCTAGAATGAGAGGTGCATTTGGCCAGATTTTTCGCAACATTGCCCGAAGCGTGGGAGGTGATAGTGGTGATGGCGCAGACAGAATTCCACCAACAACTTCAAACAAACGACGAAATGAAGCAAACCGTCCAATTAGACAGCGTCCTCGCAGACAGGATGATGTCGCTGAAGCTGTTGAGCCTACGCATATGGACGAGGATGTACCTGAGCCTGCACAGATGGAGCAGGTTGAGGAGCAGTATACAGAGCCTGCACGTGATGATGTTGATGATGCTATTGATGCTGAGCCTGAGCAGGATCAGCAGCTCGGATTCCCTGGAGGACCGGTGGTGACATCTGTGTTGACACAGTAAGAACACCACGTGGCTCGAAGGATATGGGAAGGAGAGGTATTTATTTAATTAATTATATTTAATTAGTATATATATTCATTAGTATATATTCATTATATTTAATTAATTAGTATATATATTCATTATATTTAATTAATTATTTATTTAGATAAGAACAAATATTTATTGTTATGTTCTTTAATTACTCGCAGGATCGTGGGTCGTTAAAGGTTATTACTCATGGATTGAAGCTGAAGAAGTTTTTTGAAGTTCTTGTGCCAGATCCTGTATTGCATTGGATTCGGGAATCTGGACTGCTACACCTCTATTCAGCTTATCTCACTATGGCTGATGCTGGTCTCATATCTGTCTTTGTTGAAAGGTGGCATAGAGAGACCAGCTCATTTCACATGGCATTTGGAGAGATGACAATCACATTGGACGACGTGGCGACTCTTCTTCATATAGCACCTCGGGGTAAATTTTTTGATGCACCTGTAAATATGAATACTAATAATGCTGCCAGAGCTGCCCATGAGTATTTAGGTGCATCATAGGAGGAATCATTAGCAGAGATTAATTATAATAAATGTGCCCAATATAGATTGCAATGGTTGCGTGATTTATATAGTCGTCTCATTCAGACTAACAAGTTTGAGTGTGCGGCTAGAACGTACCTATTGCATTTAGTTGGTTGCACTATTTTTGCTGATAAAACACATACACGTGTGGAGGCGAAATATGTTAGTTTATTTATTAACTTAGATAGTTGTTGGGACTATTCGTTGGCTACTGCAGCATTGGTTTTCCTGTATGACAATCTCAGATGTGGAGCTGTCCACGACACTCGACAGTTAGGTGGTTACATGACCTTACTACAGGTATATTTATTTATTTATTTATGTATTTATTTATTTATTTATTTATTTATTTATTTATTTATGGTGCAGTGCTGCATTTACGAGCATTTCCCTAGCATCTGTAAGCGGGGCGATAGAGGAAAGGTTCCTGCACATCTTCCTCGAGCATGTAGGTGGACTGCGAAACATGCTGTTGAAGGCGGACTCATGACATATTATTAGATGTTTACCTAGCAGAACACTGTGTTGATTGATTTGCAGAACGTTGAGATGGTTTCCTTGCAGATTGTTGAGATGCATCAACATACTCCCAATATGAAGGATCACGAGGAGTATCAAAATCTTTTTTCCTTTTACTAGCTCCCTTGGTTCTCACCTTCTCATGTGGTACAAGTATTGATGTTGTATGTGGAAATACAAGTTCACGCACCTTGCCCTGAATATCCTTTGACCAACAATATCTTGTTTCTTCATATACGCTTTCATTGCTTCCAACTCTTCTGAAAAGTCATATTCTGATAAAGATTCTTCATCCTTCAATTCAGGCTCAATGCTTAAATTTCTAAAAAATACATGAATGCTATTTATCGGGATAACATTACCAGATATCTGTAACTTTGCCAACTCACAAGCACATGGTAATCCATGAATTGTTTTGATTGATCAACCACACTTTGTTTTGTCAGTACCTACAATCTTCACTCTATGTAACTGTTTGTCAATTTCTTTAAAAACTTTCCTTGATACACAGTGATGTAGACTTTGAAAAAATGGTGAATTATACCCGTGCTCAACATCGAGGATGGTTTTGTGAAAAGACGATTTAATGATACATACTTGGTTCTTCAACATCATATTCACAGCATCCCAACTTTTACACAAATCACCAAAACTAGTTTGCAGCATGTTTTTCAATCTCCAATGAGCAGACTCAACTCTACAAATAAATTAAATAACACAAATTAAAACAAATCACATAAATTAGTAAATCATATTTTCGAAAACAAAACAAATTATAATTTAAAAATACCTGTTAGATGTTGTGTTCCCTAAATGCATCACTCTATTGGTCCAAACTGTGACAAATCTTTCTTTGTAAGGTGTCAACCACGAATCTTTCACATAATCAACAAAAAGGATAATATCGGCACACACTAGCTCAAAGTGTTGCAAGTGATGATCATACTCCTCCACACTAGATGAATATACAATTTTGTTCCATAAATCCATTACTTCGTCTTGTCTATCATTTTTCACATATTGTTTGCATCTTACCCCAACATTTTTTTCAATATGAAAACGACATAGCAAATGAATTGAAGTAGGAAACACAACTTTAATAGCATTCATCATGGCAAGATCTCTATCAGTCACAATAATTTTAGAAATTAAAGTCTCAGAGACGAACAACTGTTTTACCTTTTCAAATGCCCAGATAAAGTTATCTTGTCGCTCTTGTTCCAAGTATGCAAACCCAACAGAAAATGTCAAACTAGTAGACGTGACACCGACAATTTCAAGTAATGGTAACCGATATCTATTTGTTTTGTATGTGCTATCACATATCAAAACAAAATGAAACGTGTTTAACAACTTTATGCAATCAGGATGCGTCCAAAATATATCTCTCAAAACATCTGAATTCTCCCGTCTTCTTGTCCAATGCACAAAATTTTCTTGTTGTATTAACTTCAACAGATGCTGCATTTCTGTGTACGAGCCTCTCAAGGAAGCTCGATAACTACTCCTTGCTTTATATATTTGACTGGGAATTGAGAGATTAGCTTTATTTCTCTCTTTCAAAGCATTTAAAATGAATCTTGGTGCAAGCTTATACTTTGTCATGTCATTGACAAATTTTTTTCTCTTTTTCGTTTAAACGCCCCAAATATGAATGACCGGTTAAAGTATCAGTTAAATCATGATTATGCGTTCCACAACGAACACTAATTTTTCATCCTTCACGGATACTCAACGGTATACATCTGAGCTTAAACAGACAGTTTTCCTTGTGAGAACAAGTTACTGTTGATTTAGATTTAAATTTATATCTTCCGCCTCTTTCACATCCCAAAATTAATTTGTCTTTTCTTCCCCTCTTTTCGGTTGCTTTGTCTGATTGAATGGTAACAATTAAAATTTCATTTTGCCTTCCAATGTTTTATGCCCATTCAAATACAGCTTCTCGAGAGGGAAATACCTACAACATATTTCAAATATAACATCAAATATATATCTATAATCAAAATTTGATCGGTGGTGGATTATCAGTAATAATACCTCATCAGTGATGAATTTTTCTGTAGAATCGATAATTGTTGTTGAAGCTGGAACCTCAACTCTACTCATACCTAATTTCAAAAAGATTAAAAAATTTAATTAATAATAATACTATAAATCTATTTTTTTTTTAAATTAAAAATGTTAAAAAAAAATCACATTTCAAAACTTTCCCATGAAATGAAAGTTTCGAAACATTCAAATTCGAATTAATGAAATTTTCGAAACATTGCATTTCGAATATTTGGGTTTCATCCAAACTTTCGAATGTTTTGAAGAAGTCTGGGAAAATGCATTTTGAATATTTGGGTTTCATCCAAACTTTCGAAGGTTTTGAAGAAATTTGGAAAAATGCATTTCGAAGGTTTCGAATTCATCAAAAGTTTTGAACTTTTGATTGATTTCTGGAAAACATGTTTCGAAAGTGTTAAGTTAATCAAAAGTTTCGAATCACAACATTATTTCCTGGAATATTTCATTTCGAAATTTTCAGGTTGAACCAAATTTTCGAAGCTTCCATTTCGAAGGTTTCGTTTTAAGCAAAGTTTCGAAAACATTAAAAAATCTTACTTTTTTATTTCGAATTTATTAAATATTCGAATATTATAAAATATTTGATAATTTTCGAATGGGGGTGGGGAGTGGTAAATTTTTGTTGTTGTTTAATATATGATAAAAAAGGGCATTTTAGACTTTTTCTTTAAAATGGGGGATGGAAGTTACAAGAGGGGGGTGTACGGTACAATTTTCTGATCCATATAAATTAACCCGTTGTAAGAGCTCTACTCATGGATCAGCTCATTCTCATAAATAAAAGACGTGAATTAATGATAAACCATTAAACTCTTTTGTTAATAAGTAGGGCATAAATAAGCCAAAGAAAAATATTTAGAATCACCCAATAGGCAGAGGTGGTTTGAATAAATTTACGTGCGAGACCAATGGATTTTTCTCTCAAAATTTTAGGACATTTACTTTGTCCTCCTTTTTTATTTTTTTTTATTTTTAAATTTATCTAAATTTTATTTGTTAATATAAATGTAAGAGAATTTTGAATGAAATAATTGTGTACATTTCTAAAAACAATAAAAAATGTTAAAATTTATTTTTATTGTTTTTGAAAATAAATCTTTATTTATTAACTAATATTTCATCTTTTTTCCGTGATAAATTTTCACTCTAATAGTCTCTAATCAAATTAAAATAAACACATATTTAATATAAAATATTTTCACAAAATAAATGAAACCATTTTTTAAAACAAACAAAATAAATGCAACTAAAAAATCCCCAATCCTAAAAATGGATGACTAATAGTAACAATTTTTTACTCCACAATATAATTTTAGCTAAATAGCACATGCAGTCCCTTAACTTAATTTTTGGTTAACACTTTAATTCTTTATTTTATTTTATTTTTCCTAATTTGGTCATTTATTTTAATTTTAAGTGACAATTTGATCTGTTATATTTTAAAATATCAACAATGTTATCTTTTTTTTTTTTGCAAAAATAAAAAAAATTCATCAAAATTTTCAAACAATACTCATAAAATTAATTATCATCTTCAATATAATGCAAATTTCATCAAATTCATAACTTAAATCTTTAAATAAACTCATA
>JBBPBQ010000004.1:46729022-46742228 GCA_037974755.1 Cicer yamashitae
AAAAAAAAAGAGAATATGGTCATATTACAAGATGCAACCTAGTACTAATTTTAAAAAAAAGAGAATATTTTGGTGTATTTTTTCGAAGTAGAATTCTTTGGATTTATTTTAAAAAAAAGAAGCAATAATGTAAAACAAATTTCCAGTTAAGAATTGTTAATGAATAGATTGGATTCGATTTTAGTAAATTGAATATGCAATTGTTAGAATTTTATTTTTGAGATTTTAGTGGATTATAAATAAAATAATGAATTATTTTTGTTCATTCATTAAAAATACAAACAAAAATTGAATATCTTTTTTTTTTCTTATTTATTTTTTTTTTATAAAAAGAGGACAAACACAAGTTTATCTAATCTATCTATTTTGTCGACCCTGATTTTATGCTGTCTATACATGCATTTCCAATGTTAGAGTTTCAATTTGTAAAAAAGTAATTTTATGAAGGTCTTATGCTAAAGAAACCAAAAAGAGTCCTCTTAGTGCATTTTAAGTAGTTGACCTTAGAAACAACTAAAATACTAAAGAAACCAAAAAGAGTCCTCTTAGTGCATTTTAAGCAGTTGACCTCAGAAACAACTAAAATGATATTGGCAGAAATATTTAATATGTTTGGATGTGGGATTGAATTCGAAATACCACTTTTTATTTTTTAATTTTTTATATTAGTGTGTAAATTTTACTGTTCCACTCTTTATAGCTCAATACATCTAATTGACATCTTACACTTTTTTGTATTAAAATAATATTGGGATTTGAGTTTGTGAATCTTGTAAAAACCTAAACCAAATCGGATATTGAATATGGTCGGAACAATCCACTATCAGGATTTATTTTTCTATTAAAGTTGCTATTAGCACCTACATTCTTACAAGTACAACTTTCACTAGTTAATTTCTTTTGCAAGTAAATGTTTGTGCATTCACATGAGTTATGCATTACTGATTACCCTATCAAATAGAAACTATAATATTCAAATATTTAAAAAGTTTTTTAATAAAAAATAACAGCAAAGTTTTAGTAGTTATTTCAAATATAATATTTTTTTTTACACTTTAAAGTAAAATACTTGTACATATATACTCTTATTTATTTGTAAAAATATTAATGTAGATAGATAGATATTGAAGAATAAAAATAAAAAATCAACTTTGATTGGAATTTAATTACTTATTTATTTTCAAATCAAATAAATTTATAGTAGAAAATTAACTGTGAGCAAATCTAGATTTTCAGTTGTTGTCTACTACATTCTTAAATTTATAGTTGACTTGAATTATTATTATTTTTTATGAAAATAGTTGACTTGAATTATTGTTCCATTGTTCACAAAAGCATAAAGAAAAGGTGTTCTCATTAGAAGCTTTTAAGAAATATACTTTCGATAAAGATAAAATTTAACTTTTCACAGGTTGGAATAGAAGAGCTTCTATTCCAGAATATCTCTATACACATTTTCTCACTGTGGACTTGGTACAGTACACCACCAAACCCAATCCACTTGAGTTCCGACTTTATCGGTGTTGAATATTTTCTATTGGTTAAATAAACATCCTTGGACCTACATTATTTGGAGGAACTTATCATGGCATTAACGCTCCTTTGTCTAGCAGCATTTACATCACTATGTGTTATCATTGCTGGTGGACCAAAGCATGAACTTATCAGCCAATTCAGATCTCTAGTCATAGAAGGCCTTTTTGAGGTACCCTTTCTCTAGTCCAAGATTCTCACACAACAAATCCAAAAGCTCTTCTGCTAGTTTCTCTAGCTTCAAAGCAAATTCCTTCATCACCTTCCTGCTTCATAATCACCATAAGAAATTTAGAATCCTGGTGAAGAAAGATATATATGCAGCTGCAGTTTTTCCTAAGAAATGAAAATATATATATATACATATATATATATATATTTCCATGTCATCATTTAGTGATGTGTAGATACTCTAAAAATCATATTTGGAGCAATATGCTCAAACTTAAAAGAAAATGACTTTATTCACCTCACATTTCTAAATAAAACCACATATGGTTCTGAAGTCCACATCCAGATGAAAATAAAACTGTGTTGTTGTTTTGAAGTACACATCCAGAAGACAAAAAAACTATGTTTGTTTGTGTACATCGGAAGTGACTTAAGGGAATAAGGGGTGAGAAAAATTACTCCCAACTTAAACTTAAATTCTGCTCCTATATGAAATCTCTCTATATCCATTAAGGCTAAATTTTGTGTCAATTATTAGTGATTTTGTGCTAAATAGTATTTATGTAAAATATTACTATATGTCATGCAATGTGTGATACCATAATGTTTGTATTGTTTAACCTGTATTCGTCACTGAGATCAGGGATCTCTGAAATGTTTGATTCAGGGAGGTGGCGAACATGGAAGGTGGTTTCCCAATCCATGTCTTTGACCTCAGTTTGTATAGCCTCTAGGCCTTTGCTTGATACCAATTCCTTGAACCTCTGTTCCATGCATTTTCTGTAGTGCTATTTGGTTAGACTTTCCAATGTGTCCATAAGGTCATGGGGTATGCCATGATTAACAAGCTAGAGTTTTGAAAGAAAACAATAAGAAAAGTTATATAACATGAATAACATGAACAAATATTTGGAGGGGAATGTATTGTATAAATTAAAGTTGTAGTAAAATGTTTTTTCTTGTGTTCTTGAAAGTAGCTCAAAGAATCCCCAATTCTCACAAGCATTTTTTTATTTTCTCCATGGTATCTTTTCTCTCCTCACCATTGAGTCTCTCCAAGCTGATAACTCGGAAGTTCTTCATCTCTTAAACTTAAAAGTAACTGGCTCTCTTTCTATCTTGCTCTTGCTGTTTTGCTTTGTGCATGTTTGAGTTTGGTAGTGTGGTATTTATGGACCAAGACATGAGGACCAATTTTGATCTACTGTAAAGCCGACTATAGATATTAAAAGGATTCTGGTTCATGATTTTAATCTAATTTTTTAATATTTTAATCATATGCTTTATACACTGTTTTTTAAATTACTTTTAATACATATCACAACCATAAATACTTTATACGTCTGGATTAACTAATGAACAAAATTTAAGGACATTTGAAAAGACACAAAATTTAAGGACATTTGAGAAGACTTTAATTAAAGTGAGTAAATAATTTTTCTAAACTTTTTTTGCTAAAAAGTTTAGAACAAGTGCATGTTGAGTGACCCAAGTTAAAAATAAGTTAACAGCCTATTACTCATCCCACTCACCAAGAGTTTGTAAAAATTAGTAGTTTCACCCTTACGTCGGATCTAATCATATTACAAGAGAGAATCTATAGTTCAAAAAAAAAAAAAAAAACCAACGGTGAAACACTTGTTTTAAGCCGTATAAAGACTCATGTAAACATTACACTTGATTACACTTTAAACTAGTGGTTGCTTCATATATGCTTCTTCATCAAGCTCACCTTGTAAAAAGGTATTGTGAGCATTCATTTGATGAAGTTACCAACACTTTCAACAATAAGAAATGTTCACCAACATGACACAATCAATACTTCTATCTAAGTAATATTTAATCTAATCCACTCATTTGCATTTAATAGTCTTTTTGTTTGGAGGAAGCGTTTCCACATAATAAATTCCATCATTTTTAAATATATCAATTTCATGTACATATTTGACAACTTCAACAAAGTTTTGTTCATACAGAAATAACTGTTATATTTTAAAGAAAACGGGTGTATGTAAAACACATGAATTAAAAGAAAAATATCCATCTACAATCGATTTAAACCTTTATTTTTTTTTTTATTTACTAAAAACTTCTAAAATTTGTTTTTACTTAATAAAAAGGCATCATTTTAATATATTTAGAACTAAAACTAACAAAATCTTGTTTGAAAATAATTTTATATTCTAAAGTATAAAAATAAATAAAAATTTAATAATTTTATTAAAATACTATTATAAATATTATATTAAAATATGCCTTAGACCTCTGTATACTTTGTGCTGACTCTAAAAAAAAAGAATGTTTACAATTCAGTTTAGATTAATCTTTATAGTATGCAATTTTGTTTGAATTATTTTGCCAAAAAATAATTCCATTCAATTTGATTAAGTGAAGTTTGACTTAAATTATTTTATTAAATTTTTATTGATGCATAATTACATATTATGTAATATGAAATAATATTATAAACTTTGTCTAAATAAAAACAAAATAATATCAACGTATATAATGTGTAATATACTAAATATTAACATTATAAAAACAAAATACAAACAAATAATAAATAAATACTTTGTTTTGATATAACAAAATAAATTAATGTAAAATCCAGTACGCCAATTTTTGTTTATTTGGAAATTCAATCCCCTAATTTTTAAATCCGAGAATATAGTCACTGATTTTAAAAATTTGAAATTTTTTTATCATTGAATATTGAACATTTTTTATTGATGTGTGAGTTAAATAACGAGCTAGAAAATTTTAAGGTGATGTGACAACTGTTGAGACGAAATATCTCTCAAATGATTTTAATGATAACAAAATTACTTAAGAGATTATGATTGTGATTAAGGACTAATCTGTGCTCTTGAGTGGATTTATAGTAGAAAACAAGTTATAAATCATAAAGACTAAAAGGATGAACATATGACTCAAAACCATCATATTTGCAAGCTAGAGGATGGGTTGAACCTATGAGAGGATGGCCTCGTAAAAACATAATATACATCCAGTAAAGTAACCATGATTTTTAATCAGGTTAAGATGTCAAAATTGTAATCAAGAATGACCAAATAAAGCATATTATCTAAAGATGTCAGAAAGCTTATTTGGACTAGTACGAGGATAAGCAGTACTAGTTAGAGGACAGCCAGTACTAGGTAAAAGGTTGAACAATTTGTCACATCATTCTCCAAAAGTTGAATTCAACCTGGTATTACACAAATTCAGACGGCTGTAGCTCACATAGTCAAAGAAATAGCCTTTTCATGTCTTGGAGAAAGAAAAAGAAAAAGCTACAAAGGACCAAGTACCTAGGAGGTTTGAACCTCAAGGCTGAGGATGGACTGTAACTGTTCAAGACAGCTGGATGACAGTTTTGTAATTTCAGTTTAAAGACCATTGGACTCTTTGATGAATCCTCCCAACGGTCATAAAGTGTTTAACACATGAAAGAGCTGTACAAGAACTCTATAAAAGGCAGCAAGCTCTTCATCATCAAACACACAACAATATTGCAGAAATAGATCAAGAATCTTAAGTTTATCACAAGCAATATTCATACTCTCTTTATACTTTCTACATTCATACACTAAATCTTTGAAATATTTTTTTAGAAAGTGTTTAAGTAAAGAGAAAGAAATCATACTCATATCACTCTGTAATTTTCAAGTAAGTTGTACTTGAAAATATTTGAGGAACAAGGTTGTAAGCTTGGTGAAGCTTGAGAATACACAAAGTGTAATCATCCTCTGCGAGAGATTGATCTGATTGACTTTTAGTGAAATCTCACAAGAGTGTGAGGACTGGACGTAGCCATCTTTGGGTGAACCAGTATAAAAGTCGTGTGTCTCTCTTTTTATACTCTTCTTGCATTTATTCTGTTCTTAATTAAAAGTTTAAATTTCCGTCCTCAAGTTCGCATCCTCTCAGAGAGGACAACAATTCAAACACTCTTTAAAACATTTTTAAATGCTAAAATCCATATTCAACCCCCCTTCTAGTGATATTTAACTCCATCAACAACATATACATGAATTAAATATTTTAATTTCAGTTTGCAATTTTATTTGAATTAACTTTGATGTCAACTATTTTAATTTTTGGAATTTTAGAGTCCATTAATTTTGTAAAAATATTTTTTATTTTTATTTTTTTAAAATTTATATTAATAAATTTGTATTAAGTTTACTTGTTAATATAAAAATAAAAGAAAATAAGAAATTTTTGAAGTGAAGTATTTTTATAAACAATGAAAATATTGAAAGAATTGTTTTGATTATTTACATGAATGCTCTATTACTGGCTAGCATGTTGTGTTATGATCCACTTTGAGTGTCACATCTTTTTATGAACAATTTTTTTAAAATACTAATTTGCAAGTTAAAATGATCATGTAGTTTTTAAAAAAAAAATATTTTCACATGGTAATAAATTTCTTGTTGCATTATTTATATAGTTATTATTTTTATTTTTATATTTTATAATTTTTTATTGACTGTAGTAAAATTTTTATTCTTTTTACATATCTAATTTTTTTTAAAGATACTGATGTCATTTTATAAATACAAATAATTTTTCTATTATTTTTTTTTAATTTTCACTTATACCTAACTACTAAACAATCAACTTATTTTTTATTATTTTTTTCTTCTTCTTTTGACTTTATATATTTTCTTTTTTTTATTTTTTCTTCATCAACCAAACAAACTGTAAAGATGATAGATACTAAATTATTCTGGTTTAATTTTCTCAAAAATGAAAAATTACTTTTATTTTCTGAAAAATTAAATTTAAATTTAATAAAATTTTTTCAAGGACTAAAATGTGCTCTAAAAAGAGAGAAGTCAGAAAAAATGATGTTTTTTAATAAGAACAAAATGTTGTTTTGTACGAAAGAAAAAACAATATGAGAATAATGTCGTTCGGATACTCTTTGGCACTCTTAGGGATGGCATAACATATACATATGTTTGAGGCAAATTTTAATATGATGTCTTTTAAAGTTTATAATAATATTTGAATTTAATTTATATACACCATCAATATAAAAAGTTTTTAAAATTTTAATCAATTACAATCGTTAGATTATTAGTAATGTTTAACTTTTTTAATAACCACTTATAAAATATCATGATTTGTCAACTGTGTAAAACCATTTACACTGCAATGTATACAAATTAAACTCATAATATTTTAATAAAATTACAATTTTTTTTATTAAATAATTATTTTCAGACAATTTAAGATATAAAATTAATTATTGAATTAATGTAATTGATTTTGTATAATATAATTGATAATAAAGTCAATTGATTTTAATATTTATTAAGATGATATTAATTTTAATAAGATTTTTTTTTTGTTTCTATTTTTTTGTTTGTAGACGAAATAATATATATCACATAAAATAATAATCAATTGCGAGATTTTAAATTCAAGTCAGAATATAATGTTGAATCTAACAATGTGGAATTTGTCTATTTCTTTGTGTCATCGCAATGAAAAGTTTGAAAAATATAAAGAAAACTACAAATCAATAGTTTATAAAAAGGAAGAAGCCAATGGAAAAACGTTTTACCCGCTACAATAGCAAATTAAAATTAACAAGCAAAGTAAAGATTCGTTTCCTCTATAATTCTTCAGCTACACACCTCCAATTAATAAATAAATTAATATGTATTCTTGAAGATATATGTCATCATATATCAATTTTATTCTTCCCTTGTCATCTAAATAAAGTTTCATCACAAGATTCACATGGGATGTTGAAACATCAGATTCTATGGTTATAAAATAGCCCCAATTAATAAATGCTAATATTTAGGAGCACAAACAAAATTAATCTAGCTATCTAGTAACATTATTACTAAGAATCAATTACCCCATTTGAAAAAAAAAACTTCATTTTTTTCACTATGACAACTTTAATGTTTGGTGATTGGGAATACATGTCACAAAACATTTCAACCGGAGATGTAAAGGATCTTTTAGAGGAATACACATTGGACGGTAAATGGGAAAAAGTGATCATGTTGTATTACAATTTTCTGAAGGAGACACACACAACAACTTTAACTGATCAATCAGATAACACAGCTCTGCACGTAGCAATAGATTCAAGCAATGTATTTGTCGTTAAAGAGCTTTTGAACGCTATTTTGACACATTATATGGATAATACTGATAATGAGGGTGATAATCAAAGGGATAGGGCATTGGAAATGGTAAATATGAGAGGAGACACACCATTACACTATGCAGCATCAAAGAATTTTGCTATAATATGTAAGTGGATCATAGGAAGAAGTAATGAGAGGATATATTTGTTGAATCGTAAAAATAAGTATGGAGAGACACCACTTTTTCAAGCTGCTGTTAATTGGCATAGACAAACATTTGTTTACCTTTCTCATATTTCGAAAGAGAGAGTCACTTTGCTAGATCTTGTACGAGATGATGGTGATAGTATTCTTCACGTTGCAATTCGAAGAGAATATTTTGGTAATTTATAATAAGTTATACTTGTGCTATATATATAATAAGTTATACTTGAACTCACATTGTATTGTTTTACAATAAAGTGTAGTTCAATTGACAAATACTATAATGTTAGACTGAATATCATGTTTTAAGTTAAAAAAATAATGACTCTATTTACATATAAAAATATGCCGATATATAATTTTTTTTCATAGATAAATAAGTATCTCCTTAATATTTTGTTGGTGTTGTATATAATGTCTATTTAATTTGAATTAACTTATTATATATATATAAAAGGTGTTTTGTGAGAGAAATATAGATATCATAATAATTAAAAGGTCATGAGTTCAACTCTCTCTAATATAAACTAATTATTAACAACTAGCCTTCGCCCTTTAAAAAAAACTTATATATAGTTTATGAATAGTAATATTCTTTAACTAAAATAATTCTATATTACCTTATATGTTATGTTTTGTTTTATTTTGTCCTTATTTTAGTGTTGTTTAGACCTTATTTGTATTTGGGTTTCTTTGTATTCGTTTTTTAATTATATTATTCTTTTGTTCAATAAAACAAAAAAACAATTCTCTCTCTCTCACTATACAATTATATTTTGGAACAGATTTGGCTGTGATAATAGTACATTACTATGATTTCCTGAGCACATATTTGAACAGAGAAGAATCTACTCCTCTCAGAATCCTTGCCACTAGACCTTCAGCCTTCAAAAGTGCAAGCAACCTTTCATGGTATAAGCGACTCATATACCACTGTAAGTAACTTCATTATATAATCAAAAATTAAATATATTTTTAATCTCAATAAAATTTATGATTTTTTAAATCTAGTTCTTACAAAAATTTATCTATTTTTAATTCATATTTTATTTTTATAGGAACTAAAAGGACTTAATTTTTATAAAAATTAAAATAGAAACTAAAATTGATTAAAATTTATGTATGGAATAAACTTAAAATGCGTATATTTTATATTATAGAGACAAAAAATATATTTAATTTCATAATTAAAATTAAAATACACTGTATATGTGTTTTGAGTATTTGTGTTTGTTGCTAATTAAGGCATTTTTGTGGAACAACTGGATGTTGAAAGAACAATGAGGCCTTATTTGAGAAAGATGGAGGCTTATCAAAATTTTTGGTATGAGCGTAACTCATACCACAGTAAGTAACCTCATTATATAATTTTTATTTTATTTTATTTTTTTTTTAATTTGATCGTTTATTTCATTTTAAGTAATAATTTGATCATTTATATCTTAAAATATCAACAATATTATCATTTTTTATATCAACTTAGATTCATCACAATCTTCAAACAAAATCCATAAAATTCAATACCAATTTCAAAAAAATTCATGTATTTATCAAACACATAACTCAAATATTTAGATAAACTCATATTCCCATCTCAAACTATATCAAATAAAGAATGAAAATATGAGTTTATTAGAAAATTTGAGTTATGAATTTGATTTTATATTGAAGATAATAATTAATTTTATAGGTTTTGTTTGAAAATTTTGATGAATTTTTTAAACTTTTATAAAAAAAGAATAACATTGCTCACATTTTAAAATATAAAAGATAAAATTGTTACTTAAGATTAAATAAAGGACCAAATCGAAAAGAAAAAGAAAAGATAAAGGACGCGGGAACAATTATGCCTATATAATTAAAGATTAAATAATTTTTTAGTCTTAATAAAATTCATGATTTTTTAAATTTATTTCTTGCAAATTTTTTTTTATCTATTTTTAATCCAACTAAAATGGATTAAAATATATGTATGGAATAAACTTAATTAAAATGCATGTATTTTATAGATACAAAAAATATATTTAATTTTATAATTAAAATAAAAATAACTATATATGTTTTTTGAGTATTTGTGTTTGTGGCTAATTAAGGCATTTCTGTGGAACAACTAGATGGTGAAAGAACAATGAGGTCTTATTTGAGAAAGATGGAGACTAATCAAAATTCTAATAAGATGAAGTTTCCAGCTAACTATACTGCTTTATGTGGTTTCATTTCTATATGGCTAGGTGGCACTGGCACTGGTATGTCATATGAAATCTCATGCTATTAGTCACTCTTATTTTTTTCTTTATAATTTTTTTTACTTTGATACTTAGCATTTACTAACATATATGCTTTAATGTGTCTTCACGGATACAACATCAATTATATTATTATTGGTTCCCCAAAAGAGATACTATAACTTAAGCATGTCAAAAGAAGGAATTAACTTATGACATAAGCTTTTATGGCCTTTCTGTAATCTTATTAGGTGTTTGAGATTTGGATCCTCTGTACAATTAGCCATGTTGCAAAGTTATTGGATTTAAGAGAAAAAAATTAATTATTTATTTATTTATTTTAGATTCAATAACTCTGCATTAATATTGATCGAGAATTCATACAAGTGAATATGTATTTATTATAGTTGTAATTTACTAACTTAATTTTTAAATAAAAATGAGATTACATTACTAATTAATGGTTAAAATATTTTTAGGGTGATAATTTGAAAAATATATCTGATAAATCTTTTGTCAGGAACAAAGATTTCAAAAAAGAAGAAACAGCCCGACGCTGAAAATCCATCAAATGACAATCGTGGACTATTTAAATCAGAAAAACATAGAGTTGGATTTTTGCCACCAAATTATGAAACATTTCAACAATTTGTTAAGTCTACATATGTTCATACTCTTGGCCTTTCAGGAGTAGGTATGTACATATATGTTTTTTATATGGTGGCTACTTTTGTATAATTGTTATTTCTATATTTTTTATCACATGCATCTAGTTAAATCATGTTATGATGTCACTTTTGTGAAATTAATTTTTAAATTATTTTTATAAAAATTTATTTATTGGACGATAATTTAACAAGATTATTAAATAATTATTAATTGGTCCTGATTCAATTAATGTTCCTTTTTTAAGAGTTAAAGGATGTGAAGATTGCAAAGAAGAAGCATGAATGGAGTAGTCAATTATTGAAGGCATTAATGAAAAGACCTTATGAAGCATTCACAGGAAGTGGTGGTAGACCAACTGACATAGAAATTGATCCTGACATGTACAACATTTTTCCTCAATAGAAACAAGATGGAAATACAAGCAGAATGGAATGCTTTGAAAAACAAGGAACAAAATCTGAAAATGAAATTGATAAAAAAGATACACCCTTTTTGGTAGCAGCTAGAAATGGAATAGTTGAAATGGTGAATGAAATTTTAATTAAAATACCAAGTGCTATACATAACACAAACTCAAAGAAAGAAAATGTGTTGCATGTTGCAGTGAAGTATAGGCAACCAATTGTTGTTGAGACTTTGAGAATGATTATACATATGATCACTGTGATTTGCTGATAATGTAAAATTTTAATTTTGTGCAAAGAGACTATATAAAATCATGCAGAAGTTGTTTTGAGAAATTTCCTTGAAGCAAAATCATGCAGAAGTGATAATGTATATAAATGTTGATCCATTTGCTTTTTTTTTTTTTTTCTTCCTTGATCAGTATATCAAATGCCTTGTGCCACAGCACTTCTATTTGGAAAGCAACAACGACAGCCAAACACCAGGCGAAATCTTCAGAAGCAAACACATAGAACTTATAAAAGACAGCAGCGACTGGCTAAATAAGATATCTGAATCCTGCTCTGTCGTGGCAGTACTCATTGCTGGTCTTTCCTTCTCCACACTGAGTGCTGTCCCCGGCGGAACAACAGATGATGGCAGACCAACACTAGAAGGCAAACCCGCATTAGATATATTTTCCATTTCTTCGCTCATCGGTCTTTGTTTCTCTGTCTCCGCACTAATGATGTTCCTTTCGATTCTAACTTCTCGAAAACAAGTCAATGATTTTCGAAGAGATTTGCCGCTGAAACTTCTTCTCGGGTTAAGCTCTCTTTTCGTGTCGATTGCTGCGATGTTTGTTTCGTTCTTCACTGGACAGTTTTTTCTGCTTAATCATAAATATAAGCCGGTGATATTTCTAATTTATGGAGTTACTTGTTTACCTGTGAGTTTCTATGCTGTTGCACAATTTTCTCTGTGCTGTGATCTTCTTAAAGGTATTTTAACTAAGATTCCAATGGCAACCGATCAAGGTGACAAATTATAAATGTTTTTGTATCATTTTTTGAACAATAAATAAATGAGTGTGGAGTTGGATTTTATATTTTTGGTTTAGTCCTCCATTTTTATGTAAATGGATCGACCCATAAATAAGTGAAGTTTAATTAAGTAAAATTTAATTAAAAATTGTTTCGTTCAAGTATGGAGTTGGATATATTGATATGTAATACTTAAAAGCTTTTGATTTTTTTTGTTTTTGATTATGTTTTTACTGAAGTAATTGGTTTGTTTAATGAGAGAATGTAATAATATACGAGTTTTGAAAAAAATTCTATTTGGTTTTCGTTGTTTCTAGTTTTAATTATAGCTTTGTAGCTAAATTTGCGTTTAAGGAGAGAAAATTTCACATATTCTTAATCTATTGTAGTAAGTATACCAAACAATAATGACTCAATTTTTAAAGTCTAACTTAACCTAAAAACATTTACAATGTCACCTCCTCCGTGTAACTCTAAGTTATATATCTAAATAAACACCCTCATTTTGGTGTTAAAAAATATTAGAATGATGTTTATTTAAGTACCCTCTATTTTCACTTTAGAGAGTCAATTTAATTAAAAAAATAGAAATGAATCCTATTTTTTCTTTTCTTTTCCTAGTATCTATATATATTTACTAAAACAAACTTTAAATTTTATGTTGTATTTGCATATGCATAAAAAAAACAATGTAGTTTGTATCTGTTACTTCCCTTTTTATTTATTTAGCATGTTAACATATTATTTTCATTTGCATTTAAATTTTAAATAATTGCTACACATTTACATCATAGTCTTACATTATCATATTTTCATTTATGTTAGTCTTTTTTTTTTTCTCTCTAACGAGGAGCAAAA
>JBBPBQ010000004.1:46742713-46760517 GCA_037974755.1 Cicer yamashitae
TTTTTTTTTCTCTCTAACGAGGAGCAAAAAAAAAAAAATATAGTTGCATTCATATAATTTTTTTTTCAAGAGTGGTGTGTGTATTGAAATGATGCTTATTTGCAAAAAAAATGTTGAATTGATCACTATTATTTAAAAAATAAGATTTGCCAAATCATAAATGAACTCAAAATGAATTGAGACTCTTGAGAACACATCTCATAGTATTTTGTTGACAAAAAATATCTAAATATAATGGTCAAATTTGTTGACTTATGTGATTGACATAATTAAAAAAAATTTCAAGTCAAAAACTAATAATACCTTTCTTTGAACCATTCATTTAATAGACATGCATGTCATGTGTTTCTACTCTTTCATGACCCCGTTAATGTACACATTCCTTCATTATTCTTTCCTTTCTGATCTTGCCTCAATCTCTTTGAAAAAATTGGTCTCACAAATTGAATTTGAAAGGAACACCTAACTGATTTCCAATAATCAAATCTTACAAAGTAATACTTTGAAAGTTCCAAATTGGTGCAAGTCCTTTTAAAAAAATTTAATAAAGGAAAATTCTGTTAGGATTGAAAACCTGTAGTGGCATCCTAAGCAAAAGTTAGGGCAAATAAAAAAAAAAAAGAAAAGAAAAGAAAAAGCAATTGAATAGATCTGTCAAGCTTTGTACTGAAATTAATTTTTTCTTTGAAAATAAACAATCACGATTTGAAATGAATCTTACGAATTGTCTTTCAACATCCAAAAACATAAACAAAAAAGTTATCCCTTGCTTCCCCCTTTTGCGCCAAGAGAGTGAGACTTTTTTTTCTTTTCCTTTTCAAATATCAAAGACAAAGATCACTTATATACTAAGAGTTTATTTGATACCTCATCACCTTTGCATTACTTATGATATAAAAAAAAAAAATAGTCTATCAGTCAAAGTCCATAGAGAAAGGAGATTGAAAAAATCAAAAAAATAATAGAAAACATGAACTTAAGTGCAATACAAATTTTGGATTGATATCCTATGAGGTAAGTCTTTGATCTAAAAATTCATTGTCTTAATTGACCACATGAACGTAAGTGCAATACTAATTATTTGGGCTTGATATATCATTTTCTTTTTCTTCATAGCCCTCTTAGTCATTCACCCCATTACATGTCTAAAAGATTCATTCTGATAAATGATTGATTGTTAATTACCTGAACTTTTTAATTATGGGACAAAATTACAAATCTTGTTTGCAATATGTTAAAATAATCAACAAGATCAAATTCTTTGTACATAAACAAATGATAATTATCATACTTATCAATGAAAGAAATCTTTCAAATGATAGCCAAAATTGAGGCATTCAATATTCAACCGAGATAATACTCCTACCCTTCATTCATATTCATATATTCTATAAAACAATTACTCGTTCATTCAACCCATTCTCTCCACACTCATTAAAACTCCTGTAATATGAGAGAAATCTTTCAACTTGATACTCTAAAGCTAGGGCAACACCACCGTTTTGTCCCATTCAAACATTGTGTCTTCCAAAATTATAACTTGGGGCAATCCTTTCACCATTTTTTCGAATCAGATACACAATATTTTGTATATTCCAAAATAAAAGCATTTTCTCCGTCATTCATTCAAGGATTGAGTATCTATGAATTTCAAATTTAGGAAAACTCATTATCTTTGATTCTCCATACATCATTTGAATTTTTTTTTTTATCATCCACATACTGCATAAATGGGGTACATCCCCATCTTTCATTTTTGTATTCCTACAAAACTAATTTTGATGTTGTTTTTTCAATCACTCATTTCATCTCATCCTCTCACTATCTTTCCATAATGGAGCACTTTTACGTTCCTTCTTGCTTAGCTCGTGGAGAATAATTAGGTAATCCCATTTTCTTTAAACTACGACAACTATTTGTTAAAATCTAAATTAAAGCAATGTAATCCTTCATGGATTGAGGCAATTACCTTAGTCTTCAAAGTCCATGTCTTTCCATCTATCACCCAAATGCTCCATCCTCCTTTTGAGGCACATCTTAACCAAATCTTACAACCTTATTTTCATTATCATGCCTGCTTAATTAAATAATGATTCAAAGAAAGAGAACGTAAGTTCATTGACATGATCTAACAATTCTTTGGAAAATCATCAATTAATATCTTTGACCAAAAAAAGTTGAGTTTTTCTAAGGTGTCCTAGTCAAAAGAAAAGACTAAGGTGGTGAAAATTATTCAACGACTGTAGTAAAAAAAACTATAGTCGATCATAATTTTTTCCATGAGGTTATCATTCAATCATTGATGGAGACTACAATCATCAAGATACACTAATTTGCAACAGTTGAGTGAAAATAACAATAAACATAAACATGACAAACTTGATTTTGCTTGAGTTTAAGTTCAAATCTTGCTTTACATATTGAAGTTTTTCAAGGAAGTGATCAAGTCAAGAAATTCATTTCTTATACAAAAAACACATTTCTCACCAAACAAGGTCATTGCATCCTCTTATTCTAAAAAATGAACAATAATAACAAACAAAAAACTAAGGATCTTGAGTTTTTGTATGAGTAGATACAATCATAGACTGTAGATCCATGCATCTTGCACTAATCATGTATGCATCATTCTAGCGTCATATCATGTATCTTACCTCATGCATTTAGGCATAACTTGATACAATTCATGCACCTTGCATCGAGTTCATGTTTAAAGATCTTGCAATCTTCTAATTATATGGCATGTCTCATGCACGCACTAAGCCTAACGCTGGAATAACACACAAATTATTGCCCAAATACCACTCAATCCCTAAAATTTCACAAAAATCGACCAATAGACAATCTACTCAGTGATTAAAATAAGATTTGATCGTATTGGAGTAACCTTCAAGATGTACATCTTGCTTGGTTATGACTAATACTTTGTTTGAGTGTTGGTAACTTACTGAATGTACATTTTGTTTGGTTATCACAAGCAAAATTTATGGATAAATTTAGTTGTGGCAACACAAACTAGTCCTTTATTTCAAGGACATGAGTTATGACATCTTAAAGATCCTAAAAAATCTCAAAAGGTCTAATTTTCATTGGCAACTCAAAGACTAAGTCCAATATTTCATTGGCACCTTAAAGTCCAATGTTCATTTGCACTCCAAAGCTCAATCCTCATTGGAACCTCAATGTCCAATGTTCATTGGCACTTCAAAGCCCAACATGGAAACCTCAAAGTCCAATCTCCATTAACACTCCAAATCCCAATACCCATTGGCAAACAAAAAGTCCAATCTTCACTGGCATCTTAAACAGTAATCTCAAGCTTCATTGGAACATCAAAGACCAAAGTTCATTGACACCCAAAGTCCAATATTCATTAGCAAATAAAAAGTCCAATTATCATCGCAACTAAAATACTAAATCCAATCTTCATTGACAAACACATAAAAAATGTCCAATTTTCGTCGACATCTGAAACCCAAAGTCCAATTATTCTTTGGAGTCCCTCTAAACTCAATCATCATTGGCTCTTTAAGCCCAATATCTAGTGAAATCCACAACTATCGTTAGTTGGTAGCTTAGAATGCTTTGATATACCAAAGCCAAATATCCATTGACATCCACAACATGTACCCTTTACAATCCTTTTCATTGGCAAACAAAAAATCCAATTTTCATTAGCACTTCAAATGAAAAGTCCACTCAACCAAAGTCCAACGTTCCATTACTAACGTAAAGGCCCAATCTTTATTGGTAACATATAAGCCCACGTCCATTGACATCCCAAAAGTACAACAATCATTAGCACCCCAACCAAAAGCCCAACATCAATTGGCAACCAAAAACCAAATATTCATTAACATAGAAATCTTAGTTTTCATTATCCATGGACACCCAACACCAAGGATTTACAAAACACCGTATAAGCCCAATATCCGTTGGCATCCAAAAGATCAATGTGCATTGGCAATCTAAAGCCAAACTATTGTGGGCACTACAACCCAATTCTCAGTATCCATCGATGCTACGAAAGTCCAGGATTCACCAACAAACCAAAAATTTCTTATATCTATTGGTATCCAAATCTCATTAACTACTAGGTAACGATCATTACATATTTATCGATCTACGCATCGATAATCAATCTGAAGACGATCATTTACATTTTTGTCGATCTACCCATCGGTAATCACTCTGAAGACGATCATTTACCTTATCGTCGATCTACGAATCGATAACCAATTCAAAGACGATCATCTATATTTTTGTCGATCTACACACCAGTAGCCAATTTGGATACGATCATTTACACTTTTGTCGATCTATGCATCGATAACCAAACCAAAGACGATCATTTACCTTCTGATTGATTTATGCATCCGTAACCAATCCGAAAACGACCATTTACATTTTTGTCAATCTATGCATTGGTAATCACTCTGAAGATGATCATTTACCTTTTCGTTGATCTACGCATCGGTAACCAATCTGAAGACGATCATCTACATTTTTGACGATCTACGCATCAGTAACCAATCTGGAGATGATCATTTACATTTTTGTCGATCTACGCATCGATAACTAATCTGAAGACGATAACTTTTGTTCATAATTCGTAACCAATCCGCTTTCGCATTAGTAATTTATCAGTTTTCACATTATACTCGCCTTTGCATTATTCTCGTAGTTTTTTATTTTCTTGCACCTACATTGTATTTGTTTTCTCATTTTACAACTTTCACATTCACAATTTGAGGGACAAAATTTGGATCCTTATATTTACTTATTTTTTACAACGATAATATGAAAACATCGTTATTCATATTTTCTAGTAAAATATAATTAAATAGGGGCAACTGTAGTACCCCAATTTTGTCTGGTCATTTAAAAAAATTCAAAAAATAATAAGTCATAATAATATGTTTAATTTTATATATTTACGATCAAATTTTATTGTACTAAACAAATTTTCAAAAAAAAAAAATCAATTAAACTCATAAATCTATTCCAATAATTGAACTCACATTCTCATTGATGTTTTAACAAAGTGTCCAATTATATCATAAACATATAAAAAATAAATAAAAAGTAACAATAACTAACAAACAAATAAAAATAATATTTTTGGTATAAATAGTACTAGCCTCACGCATCCACATTTTAAGCTTCCATGTTTCCCTCCTTTTGAATCTTCATCAAATTTGCACTCCATCAAAAAGTAGAAGTCTCATCTTCACCAACTTTGTACTCCACCAAAAAGTAGAAGTCTCGTCTTCACTTGTCACTCTATAATTTATGCAAAACAATAGAAAAACTGGAACTTAATCTATCTCATGGACGCAACGATTCATCCTTATAGCCTATAAATTGAGAACCAAAAATTAAATCAAGGGAGTTTTTATTTTCCTAAAAAGTTAGAATAGAGAAAAGATAGTTCTTCTTTGTTTCTAAGATCAACAAAGAAAATCATCATCTTCATAAAATGTAGAGAGTTAGAGAGAGCATGAGCCACACATCACCACCTTCATCATCCTTTGCAAATCCCTTGGAAAACCATCATCAAATCGAGCTCCGCAAATCACTACCACGAGCACTACTGTCAGAGCGTCCACACAGCCACCTCATACAACTTTGACCTCCGACGAACTACCACCACAAGCGCTACCGCTAGAGTGTCCACTCAGCCACCACCGTCAAATTCGACCCTAGACGAACCACCACTGCGAGCAACTCCCTTTCGTGGTCGTTTTTTGTGAGTTTGTTCTCTCTCTCTCTGTCTTAACAATGAAACTTATTTCTCTCTGTGTGTGTTTGTTTACTTTTAAAAAAAACAGTCACAATAAATAAATATTAGATTAATTAGATGTGACATCTTTTTAATCTTTGAGTTGTTAAGACACAAGTTGTACCACTTGGTGGCTTTAAAACTCAATTTTAAAATCGAAAATAATAAAAGATATTCTTAAAAGAATTAACTGGATGAGACATCTTTTTACTCCTTGAGTTTTTGAGACACGAGTTGCACAACTTGATAGTCTTAAAACTCAATTTTTGCAAAATAATTATTCAAATCAAACAAACTCTTTTTTTTTTGGGTCAAAACAACTCTTTTTTTTATCAACAACAAAACACAATTTCTTTAAAAGCAATCAACACGTCCGCATTTTCTATCCAAGAACTACGTATCTTTGATTTCTCCATTGCACCGGGAGATACGTAGGAGCAAGATTGCAATCTTGTCAAGCATAATAATAAAATTTTCTTTTTTCCTCCATGTTTTAAATATACTTTTATGATTAGATTTTTTTGATGAAAAATTATATTTGCATTTTAAAAAAGGAGAAATAAATTTATATAAGTTAACATTAATTTTGCACAATTAATTTTAGGTAACCGTATTTTAATGGATATCGTAGGGTGCTAATACCTTCCCTACGCACAATTGATTCCCGAACTCAAAATTTGGTTTCAAAAACCTTTTTGTTTTAATTTATTTATATATTCTCTATTTTTAAGGGTTTTCCAATATTTTCCTTGTTTTAAAATAAATTTTGGTGGCGACTCCATTAAATTCGAGAAACACTCGAAATTTTAGGCCGCGACACAACTTCTACAATTCATTTCACATTTTCCATACCTCTATTTAGCTTTTGCTTTTCACATACGACATCACATCTCTACTGAAAATCCACAAACAATAGTTATTGGTTAAAATAATTCTACTATCCTCCCACTCTCATCAACTTTCACAACTCCTCCATTTCCTCTTTTTACTTTCGGTAAGACTACTCCTCCAATTCTAACTATACTTATCCCTACAAATTAGTTGGTGACAAAAGTTCCCCATATTAGTATTATCTCTTCTCAAATATTTTAGTGATCAGTTGCAAATATAGACTCATTTTCATGAAGTCATACTTACTATACTCATTGCATGAAAAATTTATTTTTACATCAGTATGATCAAATCTCTCTACAGCTAAGGAACTTTTCTAACTATAAATTGTCCACATATTAGACATACATGTTGTGTTCTATTTTGAGTCATTTTATTGGCACCAGAGACAAACAATGGGGAATATATGCACATTTCAAGGTACATACTTGATTAATACATAAGAAAAACATTCAAGCAGACATTTGCAATCCTCTTTCATTCTTTCACACTTCCATCACATATTTTTCTATTTACGTATCATTATACCTCGAGTTTTCAAATTATAAGTAAAATTGTTTATATATATCTACAAATTTGATATGATAAGATCTAAATTCATTTCGCACCATCAATCAACCATGATCACACTACGCGAAAAAACGCATATTACAGCAATTTTTTTAAGCCATTTACAACGCTTTTTCAAAAAAAAAAAAAGCGCTGTAGTTACCAGCGCTGTAAAAAGATACAACAGCGCTTTTGTTTAAAAAAAAAAAACGCTGTAAAAGGTGGATATATTGCGCGCTTGTTATACGCCTTTTACAGCGCTTTTTCACAAAAGCGCTGTAAAAGGTGCACTTATATAGGTACATTCTAATGCACCTATTACAGCGCTTTTCCAAAAAGCGTTGTAGTAGGTGCATTCAATAGATGCATTATTATGCACTATTATACACCTATTACAGCGCTTCTTCAAAAAAGCGCTGTAAAAGGTGTTTTTTTTTTTTAGTTTTATTAAATAATATGATGTAAATTTTAAAAAGCACTTTTTTAGAAAACGCTTTTTTTAAAAGCGCTGTCTTTTAATCCAGAATCAGTTCACAATTTTTATTCCAAAATCATTTTCACCTAAAATCATTTCACAATCAGTCAGTAGTACACAACAACAACAAAACAGCACTAAAACACACAAGAATCAGTACACAACAACAGATTCACTATATTTTAAAATGCACAAATATTCACAACAATCAGTTCATAATTACATATTCACAACAGCTCAGAACTATATATTCACACAACTACCTATTCATATAACTATCAGATATCACTATATTTTCATACAACTACTCATATTCACAACCTAGTATATACACAAACAGCACAGAACTACCATATCCCTTGCAGCTTGCCATTTCCCAGCAAATCAAATAATATTCATTTCAAGCACATACTGACACCAGTCTTCATTTATCTTTGTTAGTTCTTCTTCAGAATACGATGGACTGGAATTGTCAAAGTACTGATATAAAAATTGAACATAAATAAGTTAGAATCAAATATAAACATAGTTTATATATGAAAATCAAATAATTAAAATACCGTACCGTTTCTGGGATTATAATTTGATTTTTATCAACAATCTCCTTCATGAATCGCAATACATAGTACCCACAGTCGATGTTGTTAGTTTGACGAGGGCACTATAAAATAAAACATATAAGTCAATAATTATTTAATTGTGCATTGATTGTAAGTGAAATTTAAAAGCATATATTTCAAACCTTTATTGGAATCCATGTGATGTTATTTGACTTTAGCTTCGACACTGTCGCACCTCTTTGAGCTCGAAAAACTTGTAAAGCAGCATCGAATAAATAAATGTGATTATTATAGCATTAACAAACACATTATTTATATATATATATATATATATATATATATGTAAAAAATAAATGAATATTACTTACGTGTCTAACAAAGTCTTTATCTCGGGACGATTGTTGTAATGGCCGTGCAAGGGATCTAGGTAGTATATAACTTCAGATGTCGCATTGATTGCAATTAGCACCCAATGTGCCCTACAACAACAAAAATTTAGTTTACACAACTAATAAATTAAGATCTCATAAAATAAAAAAGATATAAATATAGAATATATAATTACGTACCCTGAATTATATGGTGCAAGGAATAACTTATCCTTCTCTTTATTTCCTAATAGTATATCTAAAACGTATTTATTTATATTCGCTGGATCGTGTTTAAGCATCGAAATCTTATGCAGAGACAAGAATGGAAATTTATTTGACAATCTGCGCGCGCACACGAACTTCTCATACAAAAACCTTCAATAAAAATTTCAAATTAGATTAATTACCAATAAATTAAATTAATTACAAATAAATGCGATGAAAAGTAATTTTTACCTCATGTAAATGCTTATAACAGTAGCACTCAGCTCCTTATGGTCGAGAAGTTCGTATATGTGCTCTTTTTCAAAAAATTCTTCATACGCGTCTCCGAATAGATCTTTATCCATGCTTATTATTCGTGAATCGTCGCTGCCCATATTTTTTTTTGCCTGTATGTCAAGACACGACCCATATGGAGCAAGTCGTGGCTGACTTATTTTAGGAGCAGGAGCAGCAACTAATTTTACACGATCTAGTTTTTTAGCAGCAACAACTTTGGCCGCTTTATTAACCTCCAGCTTTTGCAGTTTGCCAGTTTTATTACCCTCCAATTTTCGAGGTTTGCCGGCTTTATTTTTGCCACGAACATCCAGTCGTGGTGCGGCAGCTGGCTTGCTGGCTTGCAGTGCGGGTGGTTTATTAGATTGAATGTGAAAAAATGAGGTTAATCAAATTGTTAGTTTATTGAATCAGAAAAAATGACAAACCTTACAGAATAAATGTTACAAACCTTTTCGGGCGATGTGACTGTTTCATTTCTGGGAATCTTCTTATCATTCCCTTTATTAGACTTTGTTTGAATCTAAATAAATGTGAAATTAAAGTTAACATTGGAAAAAATTCAGCAATTAAATATAATCAATTAAACATACATTTCAATTAATTAAACATACATTGTCAAGGGCAACAAGATGTTTGGGCCATGCCACGTAGCTGCCAATTGCTTCGCCCAAATAATTCAGATCTGCATCGTTGTCCAGTACAGGCAACGGTGCTGTTGGTTCCAAAGCAATAACTGGCGATACTTTGACATGGCCCGTTGGGATTGGTGTGTTGTGCAATACCTCGCCCGGAGCATTGCACAATGTTCCCTTTCCGACCTTCCGATGAGTGGGGGAGGATAAGTATAGCACGCATGGAGTGACCCCCTAAAATCAATGGTTAATACATAAGTATGTGAAAAAATTAACTTTAATGAATTTCTTATTTTATTAAGTAATTAATTACCTCAAGAAGACTGTTGAGACCAACGTTGCAACTTGCATTTTCACTCTCAATGTGAATTTCACGTTGTGGCTGGTCCGCAAGTTGCTTGTCTTTATTTGTCTTCACCAAGAGGGCCACTTGCTCCGTTAATACTTTAATCTTCTCTAATACTTCCTCGTTAGATGGATTTTGGCGCTTCTCTTGTGAAAAATAACTTCTAGGAGTTACGCCAAATCCTTTCCCCCTCACGCGGCCGGAATATTCAGGAACATTAAACACTTTACCTAATATGTCCCTGCAACTTGCCTTGTTGTCCTCTTGATTTTCCGATTCAAGATTCGCCTAAAATACACATAGGATTAAAAAGATAAGTTAAATAACATTTTTAAAATACAAAATTAAAAAATATTAAAGTGATAAATATACTTACACAAAGTTCTATTACTTTTTGTACATTTTCGTTATCAACCACTCCGTCTTTATTTACACGAGCTTCCTTCCACAATACATGACGACCCAACGGTTGATCGGATTAGGTGTCTTGTAGCTATTATCGTTAAGATCATAAATAAAATATTAATTATATAGTATAGTTTATAATATACCACATTAATTAAATAAAAGTGATGAGGAATAACTTACAAGTTTTTGCTCTAGAAGAGCATATCCCATACGAGATTTCTTGTATGGGTGGGGAATAATTTTTGCCCTCTCGCGATTTGTCTTACTAATATTCTAAATAAAAAAAATAACAATCTAGTAAAAATTTAAAATACGTTATGAATATGAATAATAAAACAAAAATGCTAATAAATTAATCACTTACAACAAGTGCGGGGTCGGAACGTTTTGATACGAATGCGCTCCATTCCTCATTTGATATATAATGTTTATATATTTTTGGAGCTTCCGTATTCGTATTTCCTTCACAGTCTTTTAAATAGCAATTAGAGAGGTGAGATCTAAAGCCCCGGTGTATTTTCCCGGCAACTCTGAGCAAATAGCTCTTTCTCACCTCATCAAGAACAAAAGCTGACTGCAAACCAAATAAATATATAGTTTGAGTAAAATACTTCAAAGCAGTATGTAAAAATTTATAAGTAATAGGGTGGAGTAAAAAAATTACCTGTATATCAGCCCACAATACATCTTTGGCATCCTTCAATGCCTTATCTCTCCAATCATCTATTGTGATTGGTATATTTTGACGAACAACAGCTCCAATATAATTAACAAACATGGAACAACAAAAAAAGTATACCTCAAATTTTTGCCCAGTACTTCTTGCTTTGATAACATTTTGCATTATTTTTGCACCACGTTTGACTTCATTTTCGTAAGTCTTAGTGTTGCCAACTTCTTCATTTTGACAATCTAACTCCTTGTTAGTATCCCTTTATCTACAACATGCAGTTCAACATCAACTTGCAGTTCAGTTCAGTTCAACATCAACATGCAGTTCAGTTCAGTCTAAGTACGTAGCAAAATAAGTTAACATGCATTTTAATGAAACAAAAAACTAATAAATACAATACCTGAAATAGCTCTTTTTAATGCTTAGGGTTACGGGTTCACAGACGAACGGCGCAGAAGACGATGAAAACGAGGACGAACGGTTACGAACGATCGTAGGGTTACGGGGTTCGCAGACGAAAACGAGGATGAAAACGAGATTACTTGATGTTTATGATGTTTACGTACGACCGTAGGTGTAGGATGAGAGTAAGTAATGAGGAAGAAACAAGGAAAACTGAAACTGATCGTAGGGTTCGCATTGAGAAGGAGAACGCAGAGGAAACTGAAAAATTTACGTAATGAACATGAAGCTGAAGAGGTTTACTGTTATATATAAAAACCTATTACAACGCTTTTTGGAAAAAGCGCTGTAATAGGTCTCATCATTTTATTTTTTAAAAGCCTACTACAACGCTTTTTTATAAGCCTTTTAAAGCGCTTGTGAAAAAGCGCTGTAAAAGACCTCCTTATTTTTATTTTTTTAAAAGCCTTTTACAGCGCTTCTACAGAAAGCGCTGTAAAATGCCTCTTTGTTTTATTATATGCAAACGCTGTGTGACCCTTTTACAGCGCTGTGTGACCTCATTAATTTATTTTTTTGAAACCCTATTACAGCGCTTTTCTAAAAGAAACGCTGTAATAGGGTTTTATATATGAAATGACTCTTTGTTTTATCATGTCCAAAGGTTGTGTGAACCTTTTACAGCGCTTATGCAGAAAGCACTGTAAAAGACATCCTTATTTTATTTTTTTAACCCTATTACAGCGCTTTTCTAAAAAAAGCGCTGTAATAGGGTTTTATATATGAAATGACTCTTTGTTTTATCATGTCCAAAGGTTGTGTGAACCTTTTACAGCGCTTATGAGGAAAGCGCTGTAAAAGGGTTCCTTAAATTATTTTTTCATGAGCCCTCTATTAATTTATTTTCTTCCAAATTAGTTAAATTATTTTTTCATAAGCCCTGTAATAATTTATTGTAACATAAGCCCTGTTTGAACATAAGCCCTGTTAAATTAGTTAAATTATTTCTTCCAAATTAGTTAAATCATAAGCCCTGTTTGAACTTGAACTGATCAGGTCAAGTTCAAATAGTTCAAGCTAAATTACCTGATCAGGTCAAGTTCAGTATACAATTACATACAGTATAAGCAGAAACTTACAAATTAACATTTCAAGCTAAATACCAAAATGCTCAATTAATTATGATAGATCAAACAATTAAATTACACATGAACTCAGTTCAAATTACATGGATTAAAAAATTAAACACATTAAGATGCCCTTCTTCTTTTCTTGGTGGGATTCACATTTGTTTGTCCATTAATGATACGAAATGATGGATTAATCCAAATTCCCTCATCATGATCATCTCTAAGATATAAACCATCATCAATTGAACCAATTTCATGTGGTTGTGATGTTGCAAAGAAAAGATCATTACCAACATCTTCATCATTATTTTTATCATCACTTATTTTATTGGTCGATAGGACAACGGACCATTTATCATCAGCAGGATCAGTGACATAAAACACTTGTTGAGCTTGCGACGCTAAAATAAAAGGCTCATCTTTGTATCCCACCCTATTAAAATCGACAAGCAAGAACCCTGACTCATCAATCCGAACGCCATTATTATTATCGACCCACTTGCAACCAAATATGGGAACACGAAACATTGTGTAGTCTAGATCCCATATGCGCTCGATAACCCCAAAATATGATAGATTTGCATATATTGGGTTCTTGTATTTTGCACTTGAGATATGCATCGCTTCAGCTACGAGAGTGACTCCGCTATTTTGCATAGTTGTTTGATCATCTTGTTCTTTGGTATAAAATGTGTAGCCGTTAATTACATAACCTGTGTAAGAAAAGACATGTAAACTCGGACCATTTGCTAGCCACCTCAATCTCTGTGAAATTGATCTGGGGTCTACATCAAACTTTGACTTTATGTGATTTTTTAACCATGTTATGAAACTTCGATTGTGCTCTCGAGTTATCCAATTTTGATTCCTATTCATGTTCAAACTAGATAATTGACCCATGTGTATTGTAACATACGACTGAACCTCATCATCATTGTGCAGAACATACAATTGTGCCTGCTCCCATTCTGTCCTTGATATAGTCATTAGTCTCTTTCCAATTATCCCTTCTCCTAATAATCTTCCTGAATGACGAGACATGGGAAGCCCTATGGATTCAACATTTGACAGATATTCAGTACAAAATTCAGCAGCTTCTTCAACAATGTACCGTTCAGCAATACAACCTTCTGGTCGACTTCTACTTTTTACGTACCCTTTTAATATTTTCATATATCGTTCTATCGGGTACATCCATCTCATATAAGCTGACCCACAAAGTTGTGTCTCCTTAACAAGATGAACAGTAAGGTGAACCATTATATCAAAAAACGAGGGTGGGAAGTACATTTCAAGCTCAAACAAAGTAACAACAATTTCCCTCTGCAATCTCGGTAATTTCTGAGGATCGATCACTTTACTAAAAATTTTTCTGAAGAAGAAACATAATTTAGTTATGGCTCGGCGAACTTTTTCAGGTAAAATTGAACGTATACCTATTGGTAGCAAATGCTCCATTAGAATGTGAGCATCATGGGTCTTCAAACCTTTTAACTTGAGGTCTTTCATACAAACTAAAGTTTTAATGTTTGAAGAGTATCCTTCTGGAACTTTAACTTCGTGTAGAAATTTACACAAAACAATTTTTTCCTTTCTAGATAGAGTATGAGCGGCTGGAGGTAGATATGTGCGATTTCCTTTCTTTACGGGACCTAATTCATTTCTTATCCCCATATCGACCAAGTCCAATCTTACATTGATGTCATCCTTAGACTTTCCTGGTACATTGAGTAACGTACCAATAACATTGTCAAATACATTTTTCTCAATATGCATCACATCGAGAAAATGTCTTACATACAATGACTTCCAATATGGCAATTCAAAGAAAATTGACTTTTTCTTCCACCCAGTTTTGACCAGCTCTCCCGCAAAAGGTTTGCCAAATTTATTGGTCAACCCTTGTACTTTCTCAAGTATTTGATATCCAGTCGATGCTACAGGAGCTCTATCTTCATCTGATTTTCCATTGAATGCATTTCTCCACCCACAATACTGATGACTATAAGGTAAAAATCTACGATGTCCAAGAAATACATTCTTCTTACAATGTTTCAACCGCATCCAATTTGTACTCTCTTCACATATAGGACATGCACACTGACCTTTAATGCTATATCCTGATAAATTACCATATGCTGGAAAATCATTAATTGTGCCGAACAACATAGCCCTCAAATTGAAACATTCTTTCTTATACCCGTCATAGACTTCTACACCTGTCTCCCACATAATTTTTAAATTTTCTATTAAAGGAGCCAAGTATACGTCGATATCATTCCCCGGTTGTTTGGGTCCAGAAATTAACAGAGACAACATCATAAACTTACGCTTCATACATAACCATGGAGGTAGATTATAAATCAACAAAATCACAGGCCACGTGCTGTGTGAGATGCTTTGAAGACCATGTGGATTCATTCCATCAGTAGAAAGTGCAAGGCGTAGATTTCTCGACTCTATCCCAAATCCAGGATACTCGTGATCAATTTTCGCCCATTGCGGAGAATCTGCAGGGTGTCGAAACTTTCCATCTCTAATTCTTTCATCTGCATGCCATGTCAAGTGTTTTGAATCTTCTTCACTGCGATACAGGCGCCTAAATCTTGGTATTATAGGAAAATACCACACGACTTTTGCTGGAGTAGATTCTTTCTTCTTATATCGAGAGACATTGCATTTCGGACACGCCTTTAGTAATTCATATTCATTTCGAAATAAAATGCAATCATTAGGACACGCATGAATCCTTTCATAACTTATACCAATAGATCAGAAAATTCGTTTAGCCTCGTAGGTTCTACTGGGAAGTTCATTATCATCTGGCAACATATCTTTTAAGAGTGTTAGTAATTCTGTGAAGCTTTTATTAGACCACCCATTACTCGCTTTTAAGTTGTACAACTTTAGTATCGCCGAAAGTCTTGTGAATTTAGTACAACCATTATATAATGGTTTCTCTGCATCACTCAACAAGCTCTGAAACATTTTAGGACAATCACGAAGATCTTCTTCAACTGCTTTTGCAATCTCCTCAACTCGGTCCGGCTCATATGTATCTGTGTCGAAATCAGTTGAAACATATGTATCTGTGCGAGTGTTTCCATTGATTTTCTCACCATGTCTTATCCAACATGTATAGCTTTGATCAATTCCATACCATACTAAATGTCCTTCCAATTCATCTGCTCTAATGCGTTTTCCAAAACAACATTTTAAACAAGGACACACGACTCTATTTGGATCTTTTGCATTCATCACTGCAAACTCAATAAACTCCTTCACTCCATTTTCATAGTCTTTTGTCAATCGATTGGCAGACATCCATTTCCGGTCCATTTATATGACCTATATATATAAATGCAGTTACACAATAAGCATGATTTCAAGGCTGATATATATGACCTATATATTGATAATACACATATCTTATAATATTGGTCCAAGATTAATTGATTTCAAAACAGAACATATATATCATGAGAACATATCTAATATCATGTAACAATTTATCAGTTTGAATTAGTGACAACAACAAATAAATAAAATAAAGTGCCTGAGACAACGTTGATGATCAATTTAATTTAAAGGAGGAAGAAGGTAAATCAATTTGTAGATGGGCGCACATGAGGGTTCGCAGGGGAGGGGAGATGAGAGTTCGTAGGGTTTGGACAACATATTAAATTTGTTTTAAATTTGTTTTTATTTACTTAAAGTGAATGTTTTTTATTTAAAATGAATGATTTTACGGCGCTTGTTTAAAAAGCGCTCTAATAGGTCCTATAAAAATGTGAAAGGGCAAGCCTATTACAGCGCTTGTACCAAAAGCGCTGTAATAGGTCATTTGATTATGAGAAAGCGCAAGGAAGGCTTTTACAGCGCTTACACAAAAAGCGCTTTAAAAGCTATGTAACATAAGGTGGGAGCGCTACATTTTACAGCGCTTGTGTTTAAAGCGCTCACAAAGCGCTGTAAAAGGCTATGTGAGAGCGCTTGAATTTACAGCGCTTTCTAAAAAAGCGCTGTAAAAGAGTTGTAAACATTATGTGCAAGCATATGTGACCCTATATGACCCTACTACAGCGCTTTTTTTACAGCGCTTGTAAAAAAAGCGCTGTTGTAGCCTCCGTTATTTTTAAAAAATTATACAACAGCGCTTGTATTTAATAAGCACTGTAAAAGACGCGCTATAAAATGTCATTTTTGGCGTAGTGTCAAATATTAAAGTTAAAAATAATGTGAACTTAATTTTTTCTAGCTATTTTATTAATGAAAAAGTTGATCAATGATATTATATTTTTCAACACTTAACATTGAAAATTTGACAATAGTTGAACATATTATCAACAATTTAAGTTTTATTAAATTACTCAAAATAAACTAATTAGTATTGCATTTCAAAAAATATATACATATATAACATTAATTCTATACATAATATGAAAATTTGATTACTCTTAATGTTATTATTTTATTTATTTTTTGATAAAACTTAAAGTTGTTATGTTACTTTCTTAATACAAATATAATCATTGTAATGTATTATCTAATAAATACAAATAAAGTATCACGATAGTTACAAGCAAATAAAGTATCATGTAAGTTACAATAATAAAACTTAAATGCAAATAAATTTCTAAAAAAAAGTAACGCTAGAAGTAATAACAATTAACAACATTAGTAACCATAAATTCACACATATGTCTGAATAAAAAATTACTAATATGAGGTCTAAACTCTAAAGTTCAATGTTACTTTTAATCTTCTTTCACAAAATAATAATTATGTTCATTATCATTATATTTATTGATAGATAAAATGTGTTATTTGTAGTCGAAATATATTATAACTTTTTAAAACAAATGTAATCATGGTAATTTATTGTCTAATAAATGCAAATAAAGTATAACGTAAGTTACACTAACATACATAAAAAAAATATCAATAAATTTATACAATCATTAAAGTTTATAGAATGTTAAATTAAACTTGTCAAAAAAATAAATAAATAAAGAATGCTAAAAAAATAACAAAGGACCGACATTAAAAATTCAAAAATACCATAAATTCACACGCATATA
>JBBPBQ010000004.1:46769552-46784633 GCA_037974755.1 Cicer yamashitae
TATATATATAAAAGGTGTTTTGGCAGTTTGTAAGAAAAATATAGATATTGTAATAATAAAGAGGTCATGAGTTCAACTCTCTTTGACACAAACTAATTATTAACAACTAGCTTCACCCTTTAAAAATAACTAATATATAGTTTATGAATACTAATACTCTTTAACTAAAATAATTCTATATTACTGTAAAAATTTAATGTGATATATGAATATAAAAAATTTAATTTATGGTATAGTAGCCTCTTCTTCCATATTAGGGATGGTTGCTCTGTTTTATTTTGTCCTTATTTTAGTGTTGTTTAGACCTTATTTTTATTTGGGTTTCTTTGTATTCTTTTTTTAATTATATTATTCTTTTGTTCAATAAATCAAATAAACAATTTACTCTCTCTCTCACACTACACATTTATTTGTACTATAATTGGAGACATATATATTTTGGAACAGATTTGGCTCTGATAATAGTACATTACTATGATTTCCTGAGCACACAATCGAACTTAGAGCAATCTACTCCTCTCAAAGTCCTTGCCACTAGACCTTCATCATTCAAAAGTGCAAGCAAACTTTCATGGTATAAGCGAATCATATACCACTGTAAGTAACCTCATTATATAATTAAAAATTAAATATATTTTTAGTCTCAATAAAATTCATGATTTTTTAAATCTAGTTCTTGCAAATTTTTTTTATCTATTTTTAATCCATATTTTATTTTTATAGGGATTAAAAGCACTCATTTTTTATAAAAATTAAAATAGAAACTAAAATTGATTAAAATTTATGTATGGAATAAACTTAAAATGCATGTATTTATAGATGCAAAAAATATATTTAATTTTATAATTGAAATTTAAATAACTATATATGTGTTTTGAGTCTTTGTGTTTGTGGTTAATTAAGGCATTTATGTGGAACAACTGGATATTGAAAGAAAATTGAAGTCTAATTTGAGAAAGATGGAGGCTAATCAAAATTCTAATAAGAAGAAGTTTTCAGATAACAATACTGGCACTGGTATGTCATATGGAATCTCATGCCATTAGTCTTTCTTATTTTTTTCTTTATATTTTTTTTTTACTTTGATACTAACATTTAATGACATATATGCTTTAATGTGTCTTCACGGATACAACTTTATATATATTATTATTGGTTCCCCAAAAGGAATACTATTACTTAAGCATGTCAAAAGAAGGAATTAGCTTATGTGATAAGCTTTTATGGCCTTTTTGTAATCTTAATTAGGTGTTTGAGATTTGATCCTCTATACAATTAGGCATGTGGCATGGTCATTAGATTTAATTAAATTTTTTTATCTTTAAATCCAATGACTCTGTATTAGTATATACTTCAATTGTGATTGAGGATTCAAACAAGTGAATTTGTATGTATTATAGTTGTAATTTACCAACTTAATTTTTCAATAAATATGGGATTGCATTACTAATTAATGGTTAAAATATTTTTATGGTGATAATTTCAATAATATATTTGTCGAATCTTTTGCCAGGAGAAAATATTGCAAAACAGATGAAACAATTCGACGAAGAAAATCTAGAGATGTTATTCGACGTAGAAAATCCATCAAATTTAGAGAAACATGAAGATAGATTTTTGCCACTAAATTATGAAACCTTTCAACAATTTGTGGAGTCTGCATATGTTCATATTCTTGACCTTTTAAAAAAGAAGAAACAATCCGACGTTGAAAATCCATCAAATGACAATCAAGTTGGATTTTTTCCACCAAATTATAAAACCTTTCAACAATTTGTTAAGTCTGCATATTTTCATATTCGTGGCCTTTCAGGAATAGGTATGTACATATATGTTTTCTATATGGTGGCTACTTTTGTATAATTGTTATTTCTATCACCTTATTTTTTATTGGCATTGTAAATTTTTTTATCACATGCATCAAGGGTTTAATTTAATGAGTTATAAACACACTACTTGTGATAGTGAGTCATTAAATATTTATTAATTGGATAATAATTTAACAAGATTATTAAATAATTATTAATTGGTCCTGATTCAATTAATGTTCCTTTTTTAAGGGGTAAAAGATGTGAAGCTTGCAAAGAAGAAGCATCAATGGAGTAGTCAATTATTGAAGGCATTAATGGAAAGACCTTATGAATCATTCACAGGAGGTGGTGATAAACCAACTGATAGACCAAATGACATAGAAATTCCTCCATGGGAACAATTTGGAATTACAAACAGAATGAAATTCAAGGAACAGAATGAAAATGAAAATGAAAATGAAAAACAAGGAACAAAATCTGAAAATAAAAAACAAGGAACAAAATCTGAAAATGAAAATGATAAAAAAGATACAGCCTTTTTGGTAGCAGCTAGAAATGGAATAGTTGAAATGGTGAATGAAATTTTAATTAAAATACCAAGTGCTATACATAACATAAACTCAAAGAAAGAAAATGCGTTGCATGTTGCAGTGAAGTATAGGCAACCAGTTGTTGTTGAGACTTTGAGAAAGCATTCAGACACAGAAGTTTGGGAAAATATGGTACTTGCAGTTGATGAAGATGAGAATACTATATTGCATTTGGCTGCTCATGTATTAGGTGAGGATAAACCTTTGCAGATGGCTGGTTCTGCCTTGCAAATGATGTGGGATATTAAATGGTTTCAGGTACATACAATTACAATCATACCAAACTTGTTTTGAGAAATTTCCTTGAAGCAAAAGCTATAGTAAATTTCTTTTTCTCTTCCAAGTGAAAATGTTTATAGATGTTGATCCATTAGCTCTTTTTTTTTTCTTCCTTGATCAGTATATCCGAAGCCTTGTGCCACAACACTTCTATTTCATAAGCAACAACATAAAACCAGACAAAAGAAACAACGACAACACTAGCCAAACACTAGGCAACCAAACACCACCCAACCAAACACCAGGCGAAATCTTCAGAAGCAAACACACAACTCTTATAAAAGAGAGCAGCGAATGGCTAAAAGAAACATCTGAATCATGCTCCGTTGTGGCAGCACTCGTTGCTGGTGTTTCCTTCGCCACAGCGAGTGCTGTCCCCGGCGGAACAACAGATGAAGGCACACCAACACTAGAAGGCAAACCCGCATTTGATACATTCGCCATTTCTTCGCTCGTCGGTCTTTGTTTCTCTGTCACCGGACTAATCATGTTCCTTTCGATTCTAACTTCTCGAAAACAAGCCAATGATTTTCGAAGAGATTTGCCGCTGAAACTTCTTCTCGGGTTAACCTCTCTTTTCGTGGCAATTGCTTCAATGTTGGTTTCGTTCTGCACTGGACATTTTTTTCTGCTTAATCATAGATATAAATCGGTATTGTATCCAATTTATGGAGCTACTTGTATACCTGTGACTTTCTATGCTGTTGCACAATTTCCTCTGTACTATGATCTTTTTACAGCTATTTTAACTAAGATTCCAGTGGCAACTGTTCAAGGTGACAAATTATAGATGTTTTTGTCATATTTGGAACAATAAATAAACCAGTGTGGAGTTTTATTTTTTTGGTTTTAGTCTTCCATTTCTATATGAATGGACCGACCCATAAATAAATAAAGTTTAATTGAAAATTGTTTCGTTTTGTTTCGTTCAAATATGGAGTTGGATATATTAATATGTAATACTTAAAAGCTAAGCTTTTGATTATGTTTGTATTGAAGTAATTGGTTTGTTTATGAGAGAATGTAATAGGTTTGAGTTTTTGTAATGGTAATCACATTATATATGAGTTTTGGAAAAAAAAAAATTTATTGAGTTTTTGTTGTTTCTTGTTTTAATTATAGCTTTGTTACTAAATTTGTGTTTAAGGAGAGAAAATTTCACATATTCCTAATCTATTAGAGTAAATAGACCAAACAAAAATGACTCAATTTTTAAAGTCTAACCTAACCTAAAAACATTTACAATACCACCCCTCTTTTTAACCCCATGTTAAATAACTAAATAAACACCCAGATTTTGGTGTTAAAAAATATTAGTATGATGTTTATTTAAGTACCCTCTATATTTTCATTTTTACGGTCAAATTTAATTAAAAAAAATAGAAAAGAATACTATATTTTTTTTCTTTTCTTAACATTTCACTAATAATAATATCTTCATTATAAAGAGAAATTTCAATAAAGATGTGATGACTATTTAAAGATGTGGTTACCTCTCCAAGAACATGAATTATCCAGTTGGTTTGCCTTTGAATAAACTCTACATTTGAGTTTTGAAAGACGAAATACAAAACAGCACCAACATGAAACACCCACTTATGCCTGATGGAATTTGACTACTCCATTTTGTCCGTCAATTTTGGTTCTTTTAACTTTGGACACACGTAACAAGAAGTAATAAATTTAGGTATATTTAGTCTTTTATACCCTTCATTCATTAAGTAAAAACAAAATTAATTTAATGTATATTTTTGGATTTTAAAGGGTCCCAAAGACAAAACATCATTAATTGTATCTTGATTTTCTAAAAGAACCAAAGCTTTGGGACAAAAATAAAATGCTTAAAGGACCAAAGATCGGAGATGGAGGGAGTACACATTTGGAGTCCAACTTGAAGTCGACTGATTCTATTTGAAGCTCTTGAATCCATTGCAAAGCACGAATAAATCCATAAACTTCACCTACCGCAGTTTTTGCTAGAACAAAAATTACCACTATCGTCACGAATGCACATTCTAATTCCAACTCTATTTTGCAAGGACGAAAAAAGGCGTTAACATTGCATTTGTATCTGCCATATCGTTGATTTTTTCCACACATTTGCCCCTACATGCAACACAAGAGCAATTCGAGCTTCTTGAACTTGATGTATTAGCTAGTTGCCAGTCATCAATAAATTTCAAACCGCGATAGATTACTTGTTGTGTTGTGTCATTAGTGTTATTATGAATTTTATTATTATGTTGTTGGCATATATTCCACAGTATTGTGACACACTGCGCTACTCCTACAGCGATAGATTACTTGTTGTTGTCATATACTCTACAATATTGTGACCCATTGCACTACTAATACGAGACCACTCTAATCACAGCAAAAAAATGAAGCTTTTGTAATAAGTTATGTAACATCCAGAGAAAATAAAGTTTTGAAGTGAGGCATAAAACGCTTCTTTTAGTGGCTTCACCCTTAGGTCGGATCTAATCATATTACAAGAGAGAATCTACGAGTCCAATAGTGAGACACTTATTTTAAGTCGTATAGAGACTCATGTAAACATTACACTTGATTAGACTTCAAACTAGGGGTTGCTTCATATATGCTTCTTCATCAAGCTCACCATGTTAAAAGCTATTGTGAGCATTCATTTGATGAAGTTAACAACACTTGACATCATCAACAATAAGAAATGTTCACCAAGATGACAAGTCTTACCTTTAAAACGATCATTAGGTCTATCTAAGTAATATTTAATTTAATCCACTCATTTGTGTTTAATAGTCTTTTTGTTTGGAGGAAGCGTTTCCACATTCTAAGTGCCATAATTTTCAAATATATCAATTTCATGTACATCTTTGACAACTTCAACAAAGATTTGAGGTTTTGTTCATGCAGAAATAACTGTCATATTTTAAATGTTTTTCTCACCAATTTCATAACAAAATTGCCTTTAAAGAAAACTGTGAAACATACGAATTAAAAGAAAAATATCCATCTATAATCAGTTTAAGCATTTTAAAAAAAAATGATTTTTTTTATTTACTAAAAGCCTCTAAAATTTGTTTTTACTTAATAAAAAGGCATCATATTAATACTTTTTGAACTAAAACTAATAAAATCTTGTTTGAAAATAATTGTATATTCTAAAGTATAAAAAATAAATAAAAATTTAATAATTTTACTAAAATATTATTATAAATTTTATAAAATATCATTATGCTGACTCTAAAAAAAAAAGAATGTTCACAATTCAGTTGAGATTAGTTTTTATAGTATGCAATTTTGTTTGAATTGCTTTGCAAAAAAAATTCCATTCAATTTGATTAAGTGCAGTTTGAATGAAATTATTTTATTAAATTTTTATTCACGCATAATTTCATATTATGTAATATCAAATAATATTACAAATTTTGTCTAAATAACATTAAAAACAAAATTATATCAACCTATATAATGTTTAATGTACTAAATATTAACATTATAAAAAAAAATACAAACAAATAATAAATTAATATTTTTTTTATATATCACATAATAAATTAATGTAAAATCCAGTCCCCCAATTTTTGCTTGTTTTGAAATTCAATCCCGTAATTCTTAAATCCAAGAATATAGTCACTGATTTTAAAAAATTTGAACATTTTTTATTGATGTGTGAGTTAAATAAAGGGCTAGACAACGCATACGTGGATTAAATCTTTTTAATTTCGATTTGCAATTTTATTTAAATTAGTTTTGATGTGAATTATTTAGTTTTTGGAAATTTTAGAGTCCGTTTATTTTTGTAAAAATATTTTTTATTTTTTATTTTTAAAATTTGTATTAATTTTACTTGTGAACATGAAAATATAAGAAAATAAGAGATTTTTGAAGTGAAGTATGTTAATAAACAATGAAAATATTAAAAAAAGTGTTTTTATTATTTACATAAATGTTCTATTATTGGTTAGCATTTCGTGTTATGATCCACTTTGAGTCTCGCATCTTTTTATTAGCAAGTTTGTTTTTTTAAATACTAATTAGCAAGTTAAAATGATCATGTAGTTTTTAAAAAAAGATATATATTTTCACATTAAAAAATTTCTTGTTTCATTATTTATATAATTATTATTTTTATTTTTATATTTTATAATTTATAGTTTTTTATTGATTGTAGTAAAAATTTTATTTTTATTCTTTTTTATCATATTTAATTTTTTTTTTCTTAAAGACATTATGTCATTTTATAAATACAAATATTTTTTCTATCATATTTTTTTTTTCTCTTATACTACCGACTAAATAATCAACTTATTTTCTATTTTTTTCTTTTTTTGACTTTATTTTCTTTCCTTTATTTTTTCTCCATCAACCAAACAAAGTATAAAGATAATAGATACTAAATTATTCTAGTTTAATTTTCTCAAATATTAAAAATTACTTTTATTTTTTTGGGAAACTGAATTTGAATTTAACAAATTTTCTTTAGGGACTAAAAATGAGTTTTCAGTAATTTTTTTTAACCTCTCTACAAAGAGAGAAGCAAAAAAAATGATGTTTTTTAATAAGAACACAAGATTGTTTTGTACAAAATAAAAAATAATATGACAATAATGTTTGTTTATGTATACTCTTTCATACTTTTGCCCGCAAAACACATACACATGTTTGGGGCAAATTTTAATATGAAGTAAGAACCGGTACAAGGGAAGGCCAGCAAATCATCCTTGTAGAACAAATTTTTAACTTAATAAATAAGCCTAAAAAATTAAATTAATATGAAATTCTCGCATTCTAATATTATGAAATTTGTTGCAATTATTTAATGCTCCTTCTAGTACAAGTAAATTGGCAAATGAAGATAATAGGGATCGGAGAAATATTAGTTATAAATTGAAAAGTTACGAGACAAATAGTGAGCACATTGTTAACATGATAAATATTAGTTATAAATTGAGAAATCATGAGACAACTTAGTGAGAACATTGCTAACATGAGTTTTTGGAGTGATACAACGTATATACACACTATTTTCTTGTTCAACTAAAAGATGAAAAATTCTACATCTTGATGTTGTTGTAGAACCGTCAAAAGGTCTTATTTCATTTTTAAAAAAATATAGAGAAAATGAATTTGAAAATGCCATGATTTATGTCAAAGAAATTTTTTATAGTTATTAAATAAAGTATTAATAATTTATTTATTAATTTTATGATTTATGTCAAAAAAATTTTTTATAGTTATTAAATAAAGTATTAATAATTTATTTATTAATTTTTGAAAAAGTCTTGTCTCATAGTTTCGCTTTAGGCATCATAACATGTCAACCCTGTATGAAGTCTTTTAAAGTTTATAATAATATTTGAATTTAATTTATATACACCATCAGTGTAAAAAGTTTTTAAACTTTCAATCAATTACAATCGTTGGATTATTAGTAATGTTTAACTTTTGTGATAACCACTTCTAAAATAGTCATGATTTGTCGACTGTGTAAAACCATTACACTGATAATGTATACAAATTAAACTCATAATATTTTAGTAAAATTACTAAAAATTTTATTAAAGAATTATTTTCAGACACTTTAAGATATAAAATTATTTATTGAATTAATGTAATTGATTTTGTATAATATAATTGATAATAAAGTCAATTAATTTTAATATTTATTGAGATGATATTAATTTTAATAGGATTTTTTCAGTTTCTATTTTTTTTAGACGAAATAATATATATATCACATAAAATAATAATCAACTGCGAGATTTCGAATTCAAATCAAAGTATAATGTTGAATCTAACGATGCGGAATTTGTCTGATTCTTTGTGTCATCATAATGAAAAAGCTTGAAAAATGTAAAGACAACTACAAATCAATAGTTCATAAAAAGGAAGAAGACAACAGAAAAACGTTTTACACACGTTTTACACCATATAATAGCAAATTGAAATTAACAAGCAAAGTAAAGATTTGTTTCCTCTCATAATTCTTTAGCTACACACCTCCAATTAATAAATCAATTAATATATAGTCTTGAAGATATATGTCATCATATATCAATTACTATTCTCTCAATTTTATGCTTCCCTTGTCATCTAATAAAGTTTCATCACAAGATTCGCATGGGATGTTGAAGCATAAGATTCTATTCTATGGTTATAAAATAGCCCCAATTGATGAATACTAATGAATATTTAGGAGCACAAACAAAATTAATCTAGCTATCTAGTAACATTATTACTACAAATCAATTACTCCATTTGAAAAAAAAAAAAAAAAAACTTCACTTTTTTCACTATGACAACTTTGATGTTTGGTGATAGGGACAACATATTACAAAGCATTTCAACTGGAGAAGTAAATGATTTTTTAGGGGAATACACATTGGAAGGTAAATGGGAAAATGTGATCATGTTGTACTACGAATTTCCGAAGGAGGCACACACAACAACTTTAATTGATCAGTCAGATAACACAGCTCTGCACCTAGCGATAGATTTAAACGAAGAATACGTCGTTAAAGAGCTTTTGAATGCTATTTTGACACATAATGTGCATAATATTGATGATGTGGATGATAATCAAAGGGTTAAGGCATTGGAAATGATAAATATGAGTGGAGACACGCCATTACACTTTGCAGCATCAAGGGGTTTTGCTAGAATATGTAAGTGGATCATAGGGAGAAATAATGAGAGGATATATTTGTTGAGTCGTAAAAATAATTATGGAGAAACACCACTTTTTCAAGCTGCTGTTAATTGGAGAAAACAAGCATTTGCTTACCTTTCTCATATTTCTAAAGAGAGAGTCACTTTGCTAGATCTTGTACGAAATGATGGTGATAATATTCTTCACGCTGCAATCCGGGGAGAATATTTTGGTAATTTATAATAAGCTATACTTGTGCTAGAAATATATATATATCATGCAAAAATATAGCATAAAACTAATCATTTGAAATCAGATTGTATTATAAATATTCTCCTTAATATTTTGTTGGTATATAATGCCTATTAACTTGAATTAACTAATATATATAAAAGGTATTTTGGTGGTTTGTAAGAGAAATATAGATATCATAGTAATAAAGAAGTTATGAGTCCAACTCTCTCTAACACAAATTAACTATTAACAACTAACATTCACTATTTAAAAAAAAAAAACTTATATATAGTTTATGAATACTAATACTCTTTAACTAAAATAATTCTAAATTACTGTAAGAACTTAATATGAATATAAAAAATTTAACTTATGGTATAGCAGCCTCTTCTTCTATATTAGGGATGGTTGCTCTGTTTTATTTTGTCCTTATTTTAGTGTTGTTTAGACCTTATTTGTATTTGGGTTTCTTTGTATTATTTTTTTAATTATATTATTCTTTTGTTCAATAAAACAAAAAAACAATTTACTCTTTCTCTCTCACTACACATTTATTTGTGCTATAATTGGATACATATATGTTTTGGAACAGATTTGGCTGTGATAATAGTACATTACTATGATTTCCTGAGCACATATTTCAACAGAGAAGAATCTACACCTCTCAAAGTCCTTGCCACTAGACCTTCAGCTTTCAAAAGTGCAAGCAACCTTTCATGGTATAAGCGACTCGTATACCACTGTAAGTAACCTCATTATATAATCAAAAATTAAATATATTTTTAATCTCAATAAAATTTATGATTTTGTAAATCTAGTTCTTACAAATTTTTTTTATCTATTTTTAATTCATATTTTATTTTTATAGAAACTAAAAGGACTCAATTTTTATAAAAATTAAAATAGAAACTAAAATTGATTAAAATTTTTATGTATGGAATAAACTTAAAATGCATGTATTTTATAGATACAAAAAATATATTTAATTTTATAATTAAAATACACTGTATATGTGTTTTGAGTATTTGTGTTTGTTGCTAATTAAGGCATTCTTGTGGAACAACTGGATGCTGAAAGAACAATGAAGTCTTATTTGAGAAAGATGGAGGCTAATCAAAATTCTAATAAGATGAAGTTTCCGGTTAACTATACTGCTTTATGTAGTTTTGTTTCTATATGGTTAGGTGCCATTGGCACTGGCACTGGCACTGGTATGTCATATATGGAATCTCGTGTTATTAGTCACTCTTATTTTTTTTCTTTATAATTTTTATACTTTGATCCTTAACATTTACTAACATATATGCTTTAATGTATCTTCACATATACAACATCAATTATATTATTATTGGTTCCCCAAAAGAGATACTATAACTTAAGCATGTCAAAAGAAGGAATTAGCTTATGTCATAAGCTTTTATGGCCTTTTTGTAATCTTATTAGGTGTTTTGAGATTTGGATCCTCTGTACAATTAGCCATGTTGCAGAGTTATTGGATTTAAGAGAGAAAAATTAATTAATTATTTATTTATTTTAGATTCAATAACTCTGCATTAATATTGATCGAGAATTCATACAAGTGAATATGTATTTATTATAGTTGTAATTTACTAACTTAATTTTTAAATAAAAATGAGATTACATTACTAATTAATGGTTAAAATATTTTTAGGGTGATAATTTGAAAAATATATCTGTTAAATCTTTTGTCAGGAACAAAAATTTTAAAAAAGAAGAAACAGCCCGACGCTGAAAATCCATCAAATGACAATCGTGGACTATTTAAATCAGAGAAATATAGAGTTGGATTTTTGCCACCAAATTATGAAACATTTCAACAATTTGTTAAGTCTACATATGTTCATACTCTTGGCCTTTCAGGAGTAGGTATGTACATATATGTTTTTTATATGGTGGCTACTTTTGTATAATTGTTATTTCTATATTTTTTATCACATGCATCTAGTTAAATCATGTTATGATGTCACTTTTGTGAAATTAATTTTTAAATTATTTTTATAAAAATTTATTTATTGGACGATAATTTAACAAGATTATTAAATAATTATTAATTGGTCCTGATTCAATTAATGTTCCTTTTTTAAGAGTTAAAGGATGTGAAGATTGCAAAGAAGAAGCATGAATGGAGTAGTCAATTATTGAAGGCATTAATGAAAAGACCTTATGAAGCATTCACAGGAAGTGGTGGTAGACCAACTGACATAGAAATTGATCCTGACATGTACAACATTTTTCCTCAATGGAAACAAGATGGAAATACAAGCAGAATGGAATGCTTTGAAAAACAAGGAACAAAATCTGAAAATGAAATTGATAAAAAAGATACACCCTTTTTGGTAGCAGCTAGAAATGGAATAGTTGAAATGGTGAATGAAATTTTAATTAAAATACCAAGTGCTATACATAACACAAACTCAAAGAAAGAAAATGTGTTGCATGTTGCAGTGAAGTATAGGCAACCAATTGTTGTTGAGACTTTGAGAATGATTATGCATTCAAAACCAGAAGTTTGGAATAATTTGATACTTGTAGCTGATGACGATGAGAATACTATATTGCATTTGGCTGCTGAGGCATTAGGTGGTGATAAACCTTGGCAGATTGCTGGTTCTGCTTTGCAAATGATGTGGGATATTAAATGGTTTCAGGTACATACACTTACAATCATGTATCTAATCTTTTATTCTTTTATTTATTTTTTTTACTTTTTTTCTAAATTAGATTTGTTAGAACACTCTTCATTCGAAGAAACAAAGATACATAAACGTTAAAACATAAAAGAAAAAATATACAATGTTTGATCACATAATTTAGTCAATTATACTTACATCTCATTATCCAACGCAATTACAACACATTTCTATTATGATAAAGATTTTTTTATGGTGTCAATCAATCATGCATATTAATCATATCGTTAAAAATGTTTAACTTTAATTATAATTACTTCTAATCATACATATGATTGACTGTGATTTACTGACAATGTAAAATTTTAATTTTGTGCAAAGAGACTATGTATCAAAATTAAACTCAATAAAATTCTAGATGAGCTTATAAGCATTTTTTGGTAATTGTAAAATCATGCAGAACTTGTTTTGAGAAATTTCCTGCAAAAGCTATAGTAATTTTTTTTCTCTTCCAAGTGAAAATGTTTATATATGTTGATCCATTTGCTCTTTTTCTTTTTCTTCCTTGGATCAGTATGTCAAAAGTCTTGTGCCACAACACTTCTATTTCAGAAGCAATAAGAGTGGCAAAACATCAGGTGAAATCTTCAAAACAACACACACAGAACTTATAAAAGACAGCAGCGACTGGCTAAAAGACACATCCGAATCCTGCTCCGTCGTGGCAGCGCTCGTTGCTGGCGTTTCCTTTGCCACAGCGAGCGCTGTCCCTGGTGGAACAACAGATGAAGGCAGACCAATACTAGAAGGCAAACCCGCATTCGATATATTCGCCATTTCTTCGCTCGTCGGTCTTTGTTTCTCTGTCACTGGCCTAATCATGTTCCTTTCGATTCTAACTTCTCGAAAACAAGCCAAAGATTTTCGAAGAGATTTGCCGCTGAAACTTCTTCTCGGGTTAAGCTCTCTTTTCGTGTCGATTGCTTCGATGTTTGTTTCGTTCTGCACTGGACATTTTTTTCTGCTTAATCATAAATATAAATCGGTTATGTTTCCAATTTATGGAGCTACTTGTTTACCTGTGACTTTCTATGCTGTTGCACAATTTCCTCTCTACTTTGATCTTCTTACAGCTATTTTAACTAAGGTTCCAATGGCAACTGATAAAGGTGACAAATTGTAAATGTTTTGTATCATTTTTGGAACAATAAATAAACCAGTGTGGAGTTGGATTTTATATTTTTGGTTTTAGTCCTTCATTTCCATAAGAATCAAGATTTAACAATTCTGATCGGTCAAGAAATAAATAATGTTTAACTAAACATTTATTTCGATCAACTGTCAAGTTGGATATCTTGATATGTAATACTTAAAGCTTTTCATTTTTTTTTGTTGTGAAGATTATGTTTGTATTGAAGTTGAGAGATTTTTGCATATTTTTGGGATATTTTTATTTCTATTTAACTATGATGTATGAGGATGTATTTGGTTTGTTTAATGAGAGAATGTAACAGGTTTGAGCTTTTGTAATGGTAATCACATTATATATGAGTTATGGAAAAAAAATTCTATTTGGTTTTTATTGTTTTTAGTTTTTAATTATAGTTTCGTTGCTAAATTTGTGTTTAAGGAGAGAAAATTTCACATATTCTTAATCCATTATTGGAGTAAATAGACCAAGAAAAAATATTCAATTTTTAAAGTCTAACTTAATCTAAAATCATTTACAATGCCACCTCCTCTATTTAACCCCAAGTTAAATAACTAAATAAACACTTTCATTTTGGTGTTAAAAACACTAGTATGATGTTTATTTAAGCACCATCTATATTTTAACTTTTGAGGGTCAAATTTAATTAAAAAAATTTGAAAGGAATATTATTGTTTTTTTTTTTCTACTATATTCCTTTATAGCATTTCATTAATACTAATGTCTTTAATATAAAGAGAAATTTCAATCAATATGTGATGACTAGTTATGAATTATCTCATTGATTTGTCTTTGAATAAATTTTACATTTGAACGACAATCAAATAGAATGATACCAAGCTATGAAACATCCATTAAGCTTGATGAAACTTATGAACCACTCATTTCGTTTCTAAATTTAGGTTATTTTAACTTTGGATACATATGTTAAGAAGCAATAAATTTAAGTATGTTTAGTTTTTTTTACTTTTCATTCATTAAGTAAAAATAAAATTAATATAATGTATATTTTTGAAGGTTTGAGGGGTAAAAAAGAAAAAACATCATTAATTGTAACTTGGTTTTCTAAAAGAACCAAAATTTTGAGACAAAAATAAAATGCTTAAAGGATCAAAGATAAAGGACAGAAGGAGTATACATTTGTAGTCCAACTCAAAGTCGACCGATTCTATCTGAAGCTCTTGAACCTATTGTAAAACACGAATAAATCCGTAAGTTTCATCTACCATAATTGAGCATATAGGAAAAAACCATTCAGTTTTGACTAGAACAAGGTTACCACTATTGTCACGAATGCACATTCCGATTTCAACTTCATTTTGCAAGAACTAAAATAGACATTAACATTGTATTTGTATCTGCCTATCGTTTATTTTTTCCACATGTTTGCCTCTACATGCAACACAAGAGCAATTCGGGCTTCTTGAACTTGATGTACTAGCTAATTGCCAATCATCAACAAATTTCAAACCAGTATAGATTACTAGTTGAGTTGTGTGGTTAGTGTTATTCTAAATTTTCTTATTGTATTGCTGTCATATACTTCACACCACTATGACCCATTGCGCCATTGCGCTGCTCCTTCCCATTGTTGAAATGAAAGAAAATATACTTATTGGTGAAACTCACTTACTTTTTTTTTTTTTTTTGAAGAATCGGATAGAAGGAATAG
>JBBPBQ010000004.1:46784966-46799978 GCA_037974755.1 Cicer yamashitae
AAAAAAAAAATATATATATATATATATATATATATATTAAATAAAACGTTATTAAACAATATAACATAATTTTATTTGTAATTTAATTCCTCTTTAATATATATATATATATATATATATATATTATAGAGATTAATTCCAATTTAACTAAATTTTGTAGAAATTAAATCAACGATGTATTCACATCTATAAAATATATATACAGTGGACTAAAAGCAAAATTAAACTTGTCCTTTAATCTTAACTTGCAAATGTGACTTGTTATCTGTCTTAATGTTAAGTGTGAGTTTTAGCCGATTAATACAATGAATTAATTTGATGTAACGAATTTGTGAAATTGATTTGACGTGGAATTGGTGCCGCTTCCTCCCGGTGGTTTCTTGTTTTGATTCTACGGTGGCGGAGTGAGTCCTACTCTCTACCATTAACTATCAACAAGGTTTGTTCTCTTTCTCACTCCCAATTCCTCTTTTCCATTTCCTCTGTTAACTACTAGGTTTCTAAAGTCAACGACTGCTTTAGATCTTTGAATCAACGAACTTGTTATTTATTATTATTATTACCACTTGAAATGTCACTTTTCTATATTTAATATTCAAGGAAAAGAGTATTGTTTATTAGCGATTTTTCGTATTATATGTGTATGTGTTGAGGATGGATCAATTAAAACTAATTGAAACCAAACTTAATATTACGCAAATGAATAAGTTTTTGATCCTATAACTTTCTCAGAAAGTCTGTATTTGGATTAAATTTTTTTACCATTAAATTAGATATTAAGATTAACATGACAAATAGTTCTCATATAACAATCTTAGTTTTTGCAGACATGCTAGATCTGAAAGATTATAGTTACAATTTAATATTTGGATGGGTTGAAATTAATTTCTTTGAAAATTGAGAGGGTTTGTCATATGTCAAGTTTATAGGTTTTGAGATTAGTAAAGAGGAAAGGAAAGAGTCTTTAGGGGTGCACAATGTGTGTTTTTATTTGGTGCTTAATATGGATGGAGATTGGAGAGGAATGTCATAAATTTCATAGATGATTCTTTGATGCTACCTCAACTATAGGATTAAGTATTCTTATTAGCTCCTTTATGATATTTAGCCAATGGCTATTCCTAAGTTTTTATCTTGTTGGACATATGCAGGGAGACTGGCGAGCTTTGTTTTGTTAATTTGTATGTTGGGGGTTATTTTAGGCTTGTTATCTTTGGTTATTGTATGGCTTTTTTGGGCAATGCAAAACTGGTAGCTTATAGCAGATAAGTTTGTAGGATCAATTGATCAAATATTCAAAATCAATTGATCAAATATTCAAAATAGAGGTTTTTGGTAATCAACTTTCTCGCACTAGCTTATAGCGTTTTCCAGATGCAACTTGAAGTAGTGTTTGAGAATATATCTTATAGCTTTTGTCTCATTTTTATTGTTATAATTTTAATTAAATTCCTCGTCTATCATCCATTAAATAAAATATAAAATTATTAACTCTTAGAGTCTCATTATTTACAAATATTCTTTTATATATCATTTTACATTTATCAGTCAGTTCACCTACTAATTTTATCAAATACTTCAAATTCAATTTATTAACTTATACGTTATTGGTTGTAAGTTCATATGCTATCTATGTGTTCCTCTCTTGTATTCGATAAATTTTCTTTTCTATAATATTTGGAAATGTTAGCTCCCTTGAAATTGCTCAAGTGGTTGGCATGGGTGGGGTTTGGTCGTAGTAATACATAATACAGTTGGGGTTTATGTATTGATGGAAAGTTTGAGGAAGTTTTGGTGATTTTCACTCCCTTTTTTAAGCAGGTTATATGTTGGCTCACTAATTTTTATATCTGATTACAATACACGGTACTGTATAACCAGGTTTTATATATTTGTTTATACATACATAATACGTTGTGTCACATAAATTGTTTTAACAGTTAGTCACAGTTCTTTTGTTTATTGGCAGTACTTTGTTTGTGCAGGTTCTCTAACTCATCTTTCAGTTTTGATTATTGAGGATGGTGCTGGTCTTGGCTTTGGGGGATTTGCACATACCCCACAGGGCACCCGATCTTCCCGAAAAGTTCAAATCTATGCTTGTCCCTGGGAAGATCCAGCACATCATTTGTACAGGAAATTTATGTATTAAAGTATGTCCATATTTTGAAATAACTATTACTGATCCAGTTTGACAGTTGCCATGCTAAGTATGAATAGTGAATATAATCAATTGTATACTTGCATCTAACTTACCTCTTGTTTACTTTCTTATAACAACAACCGAAACCTTTGATCCCTCTATGGGTTTGACTATATCAATCAGAATTCGAAGGATATCTTAATGCTTATTCATGAACCAAGCTCTATTTTTTGTAAAATGAATAATTTTCTCTCATTGTAGCTGTAGAATTTGTTTTCATTGCGAAAGGTTAACTTATTACTATGTATGTGTGTACTTTGAACATTTAGCTGTAGGACACCTCAACTTTTGTGTTGTCAGTTTATATCTTGTGCTGCATGTCTTTATCATTGTCCAAGCTTCTTTGGTAGAAAACCGATGATATTAAACAACTAGTAAAATTGGGTAATCTTGGGTACCTGTATAGAAGGTTCATAATGGTTCCTGTGGTCGGTGGCAAAGCCATTTTGGGGCTTGATGGGATGCCCCTTGGTCTGTCTAACATGCATTGTCGACTATTTCGAAAGGTGATGAATTTTTTATAATTGACTCCTGCCCTCTCTTCCTTTCTTGTTAATATTGTCAAACATTATGTACAATTTCCTGACCATATTTATCCATGTAAAACTGGTTGACCACCTCCCTCGAGATCAGCGATACCATGCTATTGATGACAAGAAAGGAGTTAAATAATTATTGTAGGTTGTTTTACTGTTTTGCGTTAGTTAGCATGGGTAGGGTACTATAAGTAAAGTACTATCGTAGCAAAACGTCAGTCCATGCATTATTTACTCCCTTTGTATTGCACCAATTATATGTCTGCATCTACAAATATAATTCAGTACATCTGTTATGGGTTTACTTTTACATATGATAATTATTGCTATTCCCATTAACTGTGATTTGAAAACAGACATTTTTTATGGTTAAACTTCTAAGGTTAGTTTTATAACATTTATATTCAGGAAGTACATGACTACCTAAAGACTCTTTGTCCCGACTTGCATATAACTCGCGGCGAGTATGATGAAGATTCAAGATATCCAGAGACCAAGACACTAACAATTGGCCAATTTAAGTTGGGACTATGCCATGGTCATCAGGTCTGATTTTATTTTGGCTTTGTTATTATATGCTCTATTTTGCTTCTAGAGATTACCAGTTTAGGATTTTCTCTAGGTAAAGGGTGCTTCACTCTGTGTTTCATGATCTAGGTCTATGTTTTTAGGCAACTTAGTTTGTGTGTTGGAGTATTCTTACACCAAGTATTTTCCATAGATTACCTAGCTATTCAATCTGAACTGAATGATTAATTGATTCTGCCATTCTGTTACTTTAGATTGCACTTGTATAGGTTAAATTATCGTCTCTTTCTCATCTTCCATGATGATATTTTCAGGTTATTTCTAATTTATAGATGCAGTTTTCATCTGTTTTATTTTATTTTATTGTCCTGACTTCTGATTTTTCCATTCAACCATCTTCCAAGTTCCATGTTCCACCAGTGTTTGGACTTTTTAAGAAACTATTAGTGGTTTTGTTTGATAGAAACCAATAAATGTGTTACGATATGTATGGCTATATGATGATTATGTCTTCTTAATGATTGTGAAGGTTATTCCATGGGGAGACCTGGACTCGCTAGCGATGTTACAGAGACAGCTTGATGTAGACATCCTTGTCACAGGTCACACCCATCAGTTTACCGCTTACAAACACGAGGGCGGTGTGGTTATAAATCCAGGTTCTGCATCAGGTGCCTACAGCAGCATCACCTATGATGTGAACCCAAGTTTTGTGCTTATGGACATCGATGCCCTGCGTGTCGTGGTCTATGTATATGAACTTATTGATGGAGAGGTTAAGGTTGACAAGATTGACTTTAAGAAAACATCCACAAGTCTACCTGCTCTTTAAAAAAATTTATTTTGGTCTTGGTCTCTTTAATCTTTCCTTTTCTATTTGGTTGTCTAGTGTTTTTCTCTTTCAAAAGTTTGAAAACATGTATTTGGCAATATCATAGGATTTGATCAATTTGTGATCTGTGCAGAACTTATGTGACTGATTAACAATGGCTTTGTGTACCCCTTTGATCATAAGCCGCAAAGTCTATGTAACATGGTAATTTATATTTCATAAACAGGCAGTTATTAGAAGCATCTACGATCTGGACCTTGTTAAATGTTGGCATTAGTTTACAACATCACAGTTGCATGCATGTATGTTACACAAGTACAATCTGTTGACACAATTTATACAGTAATTTTTTTCATAGTTATTATCCAGTAGTATTTAGTATCAACATTACTTTGATCCAAGTAGAACTAGACTTAGATCCTTTATTCAAAGTCTCGATCGAGTCTTATGGATGAAAAAAACATGGTTGGAAAGAGATGTACTTCATTAAAGTAATGATAGGGTCAAAATTAAGACTAGGTTCTAAATTTTGATAGGGTCAAAATTTAACTTGTAAGGAAACTTAGACTGAGTTAACTCAATGATAAAGAATATTCTCCGACGAGTTTGTTGCGTTTTTTCATGAGTTTATTGTGTTTTTTGAAATGTTATTTCAACTAGTATTTAAATTTATAATGTTTTTATTTTACTTTATTTTTTCATTTTTACTCTTACATTAGTTTAAATTTTTTAAATATTAATTAAAAATATCTTTTTATATTATTTTATTCTTATCAGTTAATTTGATTACAAATTTTACTAAATTTTAAATTTGATCTGCAAATCTATCCGCCATGAATTCATTACTATCTGTCATTTATTATTTTTTACCTAACTAATTTAAACATAAAATATTTTGATACCCAACCAAAAAAATTTTAACCAAAAAATTTTTGTTGGACAGATCAAACCAAATCCTAAATAACTTGATCCAAATTAGGCCAGATGACTGCCCGGATTTTAAACACCCCTAACTCAAACAATTCAAACTTTAGATTAAAAGCATTAATCACTTGCGTAAAAGAATGACCGACTACTTGGTTAACTTGGCCCCTTTATCAGTTTTTCATATACAGCTTAGCCCCTTTTCATTCATACAAGAAAAAACTTTTCAATATAGTATAGGGGCATTAGCATTATGTACCTTTTTTGGTGAATATTAGCATTATAATGTACTTTAAATTTATTAAAAAAAATTACATTTGAAAAAACAAAATAAATAAATTCCTGTGGGCTGTCAACTGAGGTAATTTATTTATTTTAAGTAAAAATATATTACATATCGCATTGATTAGTTTCTCTAAAACTTCGAGAGATTATGTGATTTATTTATTTATTATATGTTAATATATATATTCTATATTGAAAAAAAGAGTTCCAAACGCTCTCAAATCTCAAGAAGCAATAGAGTTGTGTTACAGCTTAGAGAGAAGAAGGAAGGAAAAAGCAGGGAAAATAAAATGGATCCTCTAATTTGGCACAAAGTCGCTGCAATTTCAGGTGAATCCTTCTTTTACTTCTTCTTCTTCTGTAACAGTAACTAACTGAATGAGAGATTGGCTGAAACAGGTGTAGCAGCACTTGGATTAGGTACTTATGGCGCACACGTCTTCAAACCCCAAAACCCTTCTTACAAAGATGTATCTCCCTTCCTTTTCCTTTCTCCCAATTGCATTTTCACTTCTATTTCATCTTAAAGCTCCAATTTTTATTTATTTAATTTTATTTGAAATTTTGAATGTATCTTTGATAAGGTTTGGCATACAGCATCTCTTTACCATTTGGTTCACACTGCTGCGTTAGTTTCAGCTCCAATTACAAAATATCCTAATGTTGTAAGTTCTCTTTTCTCAATTTTCCTACTTTATTTTCCCTTGTTTATGTTTGGTTTTTCTTTTGGATAAAACGAAATTCATTCTAGAGGTGTAAAATTGATGTTAACATGTTTCGATGTCTTCAATTAGAATTGATTCTAACTTAAAGTTAGAATTTCCCAGCCTTTTTCAAATTTATTGTTTAACTGACTTTTACATGAATGCATCCAAAATCAATTATATAGAATCAATTTTACAAAATTCATTCATTTAAAACCAATTATTGTCAACTGTAGAACCAAAGACACGCGTAACCCTTTAAAATGCTACACTATTAAGCCTATTATTATTATGTATATGGTTATTGTGAAGTGTTTGAAATGAAATTCATCAATTTGTTTTGATTTCAATCATCATTTTCTTTTTGCAGTTTGGAGGGCTTCTAACTACTGGGATCTTGGCTTTCTCTGGGTCGTAAGTTCTCTTGTAATTTGCTCATGTGGCTATATCGGTATTATGGGTTTTTTTAAGTTGCTTTATAAATTTAAATACAAAGAATTATAGATCTATTTGATGCTGGTTTGTCTATATAGGTAGAAGGGTGATGTGAATGTTTAAGATTCTTCCAGCGTATGTATATTTTTTCTTAAGAATTTGGATTGGACTTAACCGCTGAGGGTCTTACATCAGATTAGATATGACCAAAAAAAGTATTCATAAGTGAGAGACATCTCTCATCTTACAAGCCAATATTGTAGGTTTAACTCAAATTTGAAGATTGTAGTAGAGCTTGTCCAAGATCCGTTACCTACTACCGAGTCACACTTCAGATGTTTATTCCTTCCTTAGGGTGAAGTGTTTGTTGCTGAGAGTTCTACATTGGATGATATATTGCTTTAAAAAGTATTTATAAGCAAGAGACCTCTCTCATCTTACAAGCCGATATTCCTATCCCTCAACCCAACATAGTAAACGTGCTTGAGGCTGCAATGAAAGCAACCCATATTTGCCTCAATTAAAGCGACTAGGAGCACACCACAATTAAGGCGCATTTCCAACATTTTTATTGGGAATAAACCTAACGATTAATGGTTTCATCGTCTAACCTCAAGAACTCAGCTGTTTGACTACATTCCATGAGATTTGTTTCTGATCCTTATTTCACTATTTGTCATTGGTGTGTTCCAGTCATCCCAAGAAATACATAGATTGGTTTGAGAAATATTTGTGGATTCATTATAAAGTGAAAGTTTAGAAAGTATTAGGAAATTAGCCTCTAATCATATTTTCAATACCTTATTGTGAGGTAATCCATTTACCTGTAACATTTTGGAGATCTATAATGGAATTGTTCCTCTTTCTTTGGGCTACAAATGAGTGCAAAGGCTTACCATTTATGCCTCATTGTGTGAATGACATAGTTTTCATACATCGTTTCCAGTAACTGTTCTTGATCGCTTGATGGTAAACATATTGATTGGCTTTTGACCGTTTTGTTATTTAAGAAGAAGATACGTCATGCTTAATGTTTTCATGTTACACATTTTGGTAGGTTTTATAGTGTCTTTGTCGGATGGTTCAACAATTCACTTAGGTCATAGTCTACTCACTGTAATTTACTGTTGTTGCATATACAATATCCTCTCTGTCCATTAAGACTAACCTATAACACTATTTTGGAGCTGTTTTATCTGCTTGTTGCCATAATATTATTAAAAATAGAATGATGGTTAAACAAACTGCATTCATTTTGTATGGTGATATTGAAAGAAATGTTGAACTTTTAGGTGTTACACGGTTGCATTTCTTGAAGACAGAAAATATTCAACGTTGGCTCCATTTGGCGGCTTTGCATTTATAGCAGCTTGGGGTAGCTTGTTTTTCTGACGACTTCGCTGTTTTGGTTTGTGCTGCTACAACATCTATAGAACGTTTGTTAATAAGCAGTTAGACTATCATCATCAGATTTTACAATTGCTTGGAGCCTGCATACCTCATATTTGTAAATATTTTTCTATTTATCTTGCCAATGGTTTATGCTCTTGAAATCAATGCTTTTACCTATATATTTCACACTTGGTTACAAAACTTGTACGCATTTGTTTCATTGGATGATGTTCCAAAAAGATTGAAGTTTTCTGTTAAAGTGGACCCATGCATGTGTATTAGATTATTAGTGTATTGCTCAACAGAAAAATAAAGACGACTTATATCAATTAATATTCTATTGTGATTATGAACACCTGGTATGAATTTAGCATGGGGTGTTGTGGTGCATAATGCAGTGGAAAATCTATTGATTACAATCAGGTTTTGTGCATTGCATAGAGATCTATTTTGACCTATTGATTGATAAATCTTTGGTTTGGTTTTTATTTCATGACCTGTTTGCTTCTAATTGGATTGTCCAGTGTTGATATAAACGGATTTTGTGTTCACTCAAAGAACCAATTTACTTTCTGATAACATTTTCTGTTTTTACTTTCGGAAATATTTGTTCATTTTAAGAATGATCACTTGTGGAATTATTTGGAAAAATTTATGAAAATAGATTATGATTTATCAACAAACTTTATTTAGCATATTTTGTTAAGTTTTCCATGATAATTTATAGAAATTGTTTATGCAAATCATAAGTGGAGTTTGATTCTATCCTTTTTTTTATTGCAGAAACAATTTATACGTAAGTCATCACATGATAAATGCTTATTGGAAAATGGTTAAATTTAGTTGGTTATCCAAACATTCTTAAAGAGTCTTTGAAAATTATTATGGCAATTTTATTGTAAAAGCTGTATATCAACCCCTTTGGTTGAGCCATATTTATTTTGACATCATGTTTAGGAAATAAATTTGAAGTCGGATCTATAAGTAACTATAGTCTGATCAGAGTTTGAATTTGGTTCTTTCTAACGATGCTTTCTTTACTGAAATTCGCTAACACAAAGCCTAACAACTTGGTTGAATTAGTTTAATTTGAGAAAAATATAATTTTAGAGTTTCACATAAATAAAAAGACTCAATGGTAATAATTCAAAAATGAAAAAAAATAAAACCACTCAATCAAATAACATTCCACACCAAACAAAATTGGACGTAAACAATCATTTTGGTCCTTAGATATATAAGACATTGTTACGATAGTTTTTGAACGTACTAAAATTACAAAAATATATTTAAATATATCTTTTATAAGTTATTTTGATATTCAAATATTCTTTAATTATTCATCCTAACATGTGTTTTTTGTTAATAAATTTAGTCTATACAATCACCTTCAAAAGAATTATTAGAGATGCGTTCGCAATTTTAATACATTATATACTATAGAGACAAAACTTTACATATCCAGACCAAAGTAATTGTTTACTTTTATGTACTAAGCATTGCTTATTGGCCCCCTACTTTCACTTCCGGGGAATGGAATTATTCCATCATTCTATTTGAAGATTGTTTTGTTTCGCATAGGATCCATAACAAAACATATCCAATTTGTGATGACTGAGTATGCTTCAGTTTGCATTCCATCAACAATAGTAGGCATTTATTATGTTTTTTTCAATCAAACAAATGGGGCAGATGCCTTAGGAAAATAAACACACGCAACCCCAAAGTTGTGGCAAGTCAATTATTAAGCAGAGAATCATTCTAACTAGGTGCGACTCGTGTGTCACGTTTCTTATATTATCATATTTTTTTATAGGAGCTTAAGTATCTTAGATAAAAGAATATGAATTTGTACATGGTTGGTTCTTAGAATTTTGGTATCCTGAATAGATTTAAAAAAAAAGTTCATTTATAATTATCTAAATATTATTTTTTGTTGCAAAATTATAAATATGTAATTCACTGATAATTAACATTTTTTTAAAAATTTACTTTGATCATAATTAAGTCATAATTTCAATTTAGAAAAATTTATATCTACAAGAAATGCATCATTAGGGAAAAAAATTAAATGTCAATAAATCTATATCATATAACTTTATTTTAATTCAATTGTTAAACTTATCAAATGGCTTTTACTTCTTCTAATAGAATCGCACCTTCAAAATCATAAGAATTATCATATTTTAGCAAGTTTTAAGATGTTTATAGCATATTTTTAATTTTTTTATCAAATAATGATCAAACATTTTAAGACTAAAGAAAAATTTGAAAATAATAATTTGTATATAATTATATATATATATATATATATTTGTTTTTTTTAATAACTTTACATACTAATTAATATTACTTAATAAAAGAAAAAAAATTGGTGCCCATCAAAAATTGGAGTCTTGGACGGTTGTAACACCCCGATTTTTAAAAGCGCAAGTGTATTTTTTTTTTCAACATAAAGTAAAAAAAATCTCAAGTTAAATCCATAAATAAAGAAAATACTCTTGGATAAAATATTTGAGTCGTAACACCACGACAAAGGTTATCATTAATTACAACAGCGGAAATGGTTTTGAACAAAAATCCAAAGTATCCAAGTAAAATATACACCGACTAAAATGATTTGTTTCGAATACACAAGTTCCCTTTTTACAACAACAACTTTGAAATAGGAAAGGGAAAATAAATAAAATTCTTGATTACAACCCTAAGCTGATCATTAATCTATCTGAGGGTGACTGGGTACTGAGAATCCACGAGTAGCAACAAGCCCCACTACTTCCGGTTACAAAACCAACCAATCGCTGTGCCACGCCTTAGATCAACCCTGTTTCTCATCTGAGGGCAAAGCCCAGATTTCCACAAAAGTTGTAAAGGGTCACCAACCGAAATTAACAAATACCACATAACATTCAATTTAAATGCACAAAATCACCTTTCGACTTAGCATGCATCTAGAAAGGGTTTACATATGTTAAACATGCATAAACGAGGTTGAAAAATGAAGTTTTTGACCAAACTGCAATGTTATATTCGAATACACCCTTTGTGTAGTCGAATACACTTGCGAAAACAGCAGAAAAACAGCAACAACAGCACTGACAGCACTACTGTATTCGAATACAGCCTGTCTGTATTCGAATACAGCATTCCATTCAACTGTATTCGACTACAGCACCTTGTGTAGTCGAGTACACTTCAAAAAATCAAGTCAGTAGCTAAAATCAATCATCTGTATTCGACTACAACACAGGTGTAGTCGAATACACCTGTCAAAACAGCAGATTTTCAATTTTTAAACATTTCAAAACAATTCCAACACTTTCCAAATCATTCTAACACTTTCCAAATCATCCTAATTCTTTCCAAATCATTCAATCAATCACAAACGCCAACACGACACAATTCACACATCACAATCAAGTGCGCATATACAATCGTCACAGTATGTATATACAATCATCATAACACATCAAACACGACACAATTCACGCATAAGTGTACGGTCTCTCACAGACGAATGCATGCGATCGCTCACAGATCAGCACGACTTTCAGGAGTGCAATCTCTCACAGATTCGCATGACGAGAGTGCAATCTCTCACAGATCAGCACAACTTAGACGAGTGCAATCTCTCACAGATTAGCACAACTTAGACGAGTGCAATCTCTCACAGATTAGCACAACTTAGACGAGTGCAATCTCTCACAGATTAGCACAACTTACACGAGTGCAATCTCTCACAGATTAGTACAACTAGAGTGCAATCTTTCACAAATTAGCACGACTACAAGAGTGCAATCTCTCACAGATTAGCACAACGCGATAATCCCTGTAAGGGTAAGATGAACCAACAATTAACATGGAATCATCCCTCGTACGGATAAGATGAACCAACAATTCACATGGAATCATCCCGTGGCCCATCTGGTCACCACTATCACCGACACGATAATCCCCGCAAGGATAAGATGAACCAACAATTCACATGGAATCATCCTGTGGCCCATCCGGTCACCACTATCACTACTATGAAATACATGAGCATACTCTGACTCTCGACACCACAATCATTAAGTAAATGCAGCTATTAAAAGATTCCCCATTTTTAATGCTCATTTAACACTAATGATTCTCAAATTTAACACAGAGCATACTCAACGCATACAATCCTCAAATCACATGAAATTGAATTCACAAATCATATTGAATTCAAATCACCACATACACAATCTCATCAATTCATTTCACACCAAATCAAAATTCACACATAAATTGCATTTATTCAAAACCCCACATCTTCAAACATCAAGCATATCTCAACGTTCATAAAATTACCCATAAACATATCAACCACACCAAGTAAAAATCACCACTACCCACACCTTCAAAACTCATTTCCCAAAATTTTTCAACCATAACACACCAAATCAAAACTCCAAATTGTTAAACATAAACCACCAATTTCTTTTCCACAACTCACATAAAACACATTAAATTCCTTTTCCCCAAATTCACACATAAACCCCATCAAAATCAAACCCCACAAATATACATATAGAGTCCTATATGCAAGCTAAAAATTTGGAAGGAACCCTTACCTCGACGGTAGCTCGAACGGCCGATTACGGCACCGCGATTAAATTCCGGTAAAACTTCGCTTCGCACGACGCTTCCAAAGTTGGCTCACTAGCACCATACCGTGGAGACGAGCAACTTTCCCTTCTATCACTTCGTGAGATTGAGCTCAGAAATCGAAGAAAAGTGGAAGTTTACGTTTGGTGGTTTTGAAAACCACTCACACTTGGTTTTCGAAGAGAACAGAGGGAGGGAGAGAAAGAACTCGCGAAACAGGGAAACGTTTTTGTTTTTCTTCCTTTCCTGATTCTCATCCTTCCTATATATATATACAATCTTACAAATATATATATATATATATATACTAACTTTCCAAATAATATATATATATATATATATATATATATATACATATCAACCAACCCAACAAACATCTAAAACTCGTACTCACGTCTTAAATTAATTTGATAAAAATATTTACTCCGTTGCAGCTCAATTGACAGGTAAAATTTTCAGTATCCAGAGATATTTTTAACAAAACTATCGGGTATTAAATTCTTCGCAACATAAATAAATTATTCTTCGACGAAAAATTTAACTGGATCTTAAAATATATATAAAAATATATATATAATAAATATAAAACAAACTCTAATAAAATATGTTTTTAGTATTTAATTCACAAAATGAATTAAAATTGGGCTAAATGCCTCAACAATTTAACACCAAATATATTAAAATTGCATAATTTAGAGTTTGAAATTGAAGATCTTACAACGGTCGTTCATCTTAACCGCTTTTAAGCCCACTGCTGAACTTGAACAGATTAATATCTTAAATAAAAAATCGAAGTTAGATAGTTCAATTAGTTTGAATTAAATATTGAAGTAGTGAAGAAGAAAAATAATCATATGACTCAAATCTTGGGGAAGGAGGAAAAGTATACTAACTTAACTAATATATAGACATTTGTCTAAAAAAAGTATCTGAAATACAATTATAAGAGAAAGTCACAAAATTCAACTTTATTTAACACCATTGTTCCATAAATACCTTTATTATAATTCTTCTATTTTCCAAGATATAGTGCCAATGCATATTTAATGTAATAATGATAGTAAATGATATTTTAGTAAATATAACTAATTTCTTTATTTTTTTGAGGTAAATTAATTTCTTAATAGGAGTGAAACAAGAAATTTTTGTTTATAAAGTATACAAAACTTCTACATAGTCAATAAATAATAATTGTTTGCTTGTTAAAAACTTTTGACATTAATATAATTATTTAAAAGTCACACAAATAAATTATGAGAATTTTTACGATACATATGTCAATTCCACATATATTGATATATTTGAGTATATAAATTAATATTTAAATACATTTTTTATTAAAAAAATTATTACCTATTATTTATATAATTATAATAATTAAATATTATTTATTAGAAGTGTCAGCGAAATAAAATTTAATTTTTTTGAATTTTTATTGTTCATAATAATGAATAATAAATATTTTTATGATAACAAAATATTATATTTTTTTATGAAATAATATTTCCTAAATTACAATAATCAATAAATAATTTTTTAATTCATACAAATAATTATTAATTTATTAATTTATAAAATAAATATACTAAAATTATTTAATTTGTGAATGTATTATATAAACACCAATAGATTATTTGTTCATAAACCGTGTAAATTAATATTTTTACAATTAAACTCGTTGTGTATTTAGAAAGCTAGTGGTTTAATCGGTTGAAATGAAAAACGGATTTGCGTGTCCGTTTTTTTGTTCTAGAATTGCAGATTCGTTTTGAATTTTAAACTTCGCGATATCAATTCATAAACGCATCTAGATGTCATTTCTTCTTCAAATGAATCGGTCTAAGCATATTTGCAGCTTTATTGACATGCATGTTAAATTAGATTTCTGCCATTAATAGTGTGGATATATGCTTCGATGTGGAAATATACTTTCGATGTTAAAATATATAAAAAAAAAAAAAAAATTGTTTTTAGGTTAAAAAGTTTGTAGCTCATATAAAATTTTGAATTTTTTTAATCATTATAAAAAAATTTATATTATTTAATTTTATAAAATTAATTTATAAGTTGTTTTAGTCATTTATAGAACGAAACATTTTTTAATTTTTAAATTTAATTTTTTTTTTTGTAAAAATGTGTAGAATATTATGAAAAAGTCATCCACACCAATTTAGAATTTTTTAAATTAAGATGAATTAAATATGAAATTTTTAAATTTCATATGATCAAAATAAAAGTATTGAAAATATGAATTTACAAATCAAATTTTGAACATATTTTTTGTGGAAAAACTTTTTCTAGTGTTGTAAATATGTCTGCAATAAAAAATATATGTTAATTTTCCAATAAAAAGTAAAACTACATACATGATAATTTTGTAGGAATTAAAAAGTGTGATTTAAAAAAAAATATTTTAATCCATTTTAATTTCATTTTGAGACCGAGTGGAATAGAATTTACCAATAAAAAAATTAATGGAATCAATTATGTTTGTTTTACAAATATATTTTTTAATCATAAAAATAAATCTACAAATTAATT
>JBBPBQ010000004.1:46800216-46816784 GCA_037974755.1 Cicer yamashitae
TCATATATAAATACTTTCTCCGTTTTTTTATGCATCAGTTATCAAGTGTATTTTTAATATTAATCAATAACAAATATATCTTCGATATATTTTTTTATGGTTGAAATTGAAGAGGGTTGTTTCGACTCTTTTAATATTGGTGTTTTGGTAATATTCTCATTACTTATATCGATAATTGGAAGATAAAAAAATATGGTTAAGTGGTTAATTTGATTTGTGTGTATATAATATATATATGGTTAAGTGGTTTAATTTGAATTTTTTGTGTATATAATAAATGATTATAAAATAGTATAAAAGCTTGTGCAAAAAGTTTGAATGAAACTAACCGTCCTTTATATTCCTTAAAATTTGGCAACGGTTAAAAATGAAGAAGATGATATTCAGTTTTTATAGTTATTTTTTTATAAAATAATTATTTCTTTTTTAGTAAGACATATAGTTATATTTCTTTTGTAAAAAAAATAGTTGTCTTTGGTAGCTATTTTTTTTAATAAAAAAATTTACTTGTTTATCCTTTAATAATAATGTGAAATTTATATTTTTAATAGTTGGTTCTTTTCTTATATTAATAGTAGATTTATATTTTTAATAATTATTTTTTTCTTATATTAATAGTGGACTTGTATACTAAACTCTTTAAAATTTAAATATTTTTTTTAATAAAAAAAATTTATACTTTAGGTGTAATATGTTAGCATCACCCAATTAAATTTCATTTCATTTATATTATCACTCTCTATCCCAATTTGCTCTATGTTTCTGTCTACAATGTTTCTTTTCTCTACCGATTTTTGTTTTAAGAAAACAAAAAAATTCTCTGTCGAATTTTAACACTTTAGAATTTATGCAATTAGGCGAATGCAAAATTATCTTCATCCAATGGAACATGACATCATCACAATTAATCCCTATCTATCTAGCTATATAGCTTCTCTATATATAAGAACTCTTCCACTCTCATATCTTTGCATCAATGTACCACATAAATAAATCCACATGCATTGTACTAATACTACTACTCTTGCAAAATTAAGTCCTAAAATGCATCCCTTAAAACCATTCTCTCTATTACTCTTGCTACTTTCTCTTTCAATCCAATCACTTGCTAATGCTAATACTCAAAACCTAAACGGTTTCAACATCCAACAAGTTACTCTTCAAAACAACAACTACTCTTTGGTATATGAATATGATAATGATGAAGACATGGTGAGTAGAACTAAACCCTTTACCATTGAATCCGAAATAATTGCAGCTAAATTCACCTACCTTATGAAAATTGGTGTTAAAACATACGATAGTGATGATGATTATGTAGATACATATGTCACTCTAGACACCGGAAGTGATTTCACATGGCTTCAAGGCAAGACTTGCAATCTCGTACAAGGTTAATTAATTAATCCTCCTACTATTTTTTCAATATATCATAAAGTTAAATATATATACATATTAAACAAAAAATTAATTTTTAATATTAAAATAGATATCATAATTTTAAATTGCGTCCGCAATTACAATTACGGATTTTGAAGTTTTTGCTACAATATTGCAATTTCAATTTAGGCTGCATCATCACACTTTTTCGTAGTTTTCTACAATATAAAGGCTTACCACACAAAAGAGATAATATAACCTACTTGATACAAATAGTTGTAGGTCTCCACTTTTGCATTAGAAATGTAGAAGAAAAATTAGTTAGTTTTATATTGGAGGTATCCTGATTTTAGATTGTTGTCACGATTACACTATAAATATTTATATTGATGAAAATGTGATTGATGCAGTCAAAATTGTAGCTGCAAGGATGACACAATTCAAAGACTTTATAAATTTTTACATAAATACAAAATTATTTGATATGTTGATATATATCAAAATTAACATTTTGTAATAAAAGTGTTGAAGACGTTAATTTTGACGTATATCAAATAACATATAAAACAGTTTTAAATTTATGTAAAAATATGTATGAGTAAAAGGATATTGAATGGTATAAAATTGATCTAATATTACTGAAGTTAATTTGATATCTCCTCGTACACACACACATATATCAATGATAAACTCTTTAACTCTCCTCTATCACAAATGCAGGTAATCCATGTTATTGTGATCAAAAAATCAAAGCATGTATCGAAAAACCTAAGAAACCTATTGATTGCAAAGATAGAAACTGTGAAAAATTGGAGGAGCTCCACATCAGACATGGATGCTCCCAAGAAAGTATTAATGGTTTATGCAAGTATAGTGATATTCATTATGGAGATGGTGCTACAAACGAAGGAATTTTGGGTCAAGCTGATTTTTGGTTTAGTGCATTTGGCAAAAGTGAAACCGATCACGATATCAAGTCAATGAAGATTGGTTTTTCAATTAAAAATGAAGGTGAATATGAACCAACAAGCCAAGGTATGGTTGGACTTGGATTTGGGGAGATATCTTTTATAAAACAATATACAAAAATTAAATCTCTTAAATTTTCTTACTATCTTCCTCAATTTAATCACCAAAATGAAAAAAATATTAAAGCTAGAAGCAAGTTTAGATTTGGACATGATGTGAAAATTTCGGATACATTAAGCACTCCTTTGTTAACAAAAAATGACGTGGAAAATTTTGATGATTGTGACATTCGTTATTGTGTCCATCTTAAAAGTATTTCTCTCAAATTTAAAGATGAAGAAGTTAGTAAAAATATAATTACGGTAAGTGATACTCATAAAGTAATGATTATTGATTCGGGTACCACATTTACTTATCTTAGTGAAAGTATATTTAACCAATTTTTAGGAAAAATAAAGGATAGATTAAATGAGAAATTTCCACAAAAGTTTAAAGACTATAAAAATTGTTTCGTGAAAAATGATGATAATGTGAAGAAATTGGAGAAAATATCCTTTGAATTTAGTGGTACAACAATTGAGTTGAAGAGGGAGAATTTTTTCGATGATTTTACACCAACGTCCAATAATGATGGTGACCAAAAAATTAATTACCTTTGCTTGACGGTTGAGGGAGAAAATGAAGAGTATCATCAAAGGCTGCGTAACTATGGGAAGTTAAAGGTGAAACCACATATACTTGGAAGTAGAGCACAAATGGATTTTTTGGTGGCTTTTGATCTTAAAGATAAAAAAGTGTCTTTTGAGGATAAGAATACAAAAGAAAGTAGCCAACATATTGAAGAATTCTTGGTCCTTTCAGAATAAGAATATCCATTTAGTTAGGCTAAAATACTGCCTCTATAGTCATGCGTGTCAAGTATAATATAAATAATAATGTGGTTGAATATGTACTTTTTAATAAGTTCGCATTATTGGTATTGCTATGTTGTTGATCAGCATTAGCTTAGTATATATGAAAAGTTTATATAATAAAGTGTGTGAGTGATGGGATATTGTAATTGATATATAAATATTGTCTCTCTTTATTAATAATAATAATGATATGATGACTAAAGTTAATTTGGAGTTGATAATATCATAATAATTGGTTTGCCTATAAAGTGAGTAAATTAAGGTTGAGACTAATTAATCAACGGTTAATATTATTTATTTTATTTTTTAAAATTAGTTGTTTATTTTAGAAGGAGACAAATTCTATAAAAAAATATTATGTTTTGTAAAATAAAAGTAAGTACAAGATACTATAATCCATTACAATTAATGGCTGCACTTATATAGGTGGACACACGATAGTATAACAAAATCAACTAAAGAAAATAATATTAACATCTTCACCCCTTATTAGAGTAGAAATAAGTTAGGCCGAAATAGTTTTTTAAAATTTAAGTTTGACCTACGTTAAATATGATAGGTTTGAGACTTTGAGTTTGATATATAACATGACATAGGCTTAATTTTAAGGTATGTTCAAGTTTTTTTCAAAGACAGATAAGACATGAAAGAATGTTTAATCGTCTGTTTCACTATTTTTGTTATTAAAGTCTACAACACTTGCGTAATGAATAGTGTATACTTTTGTAGATAGACCAACCAGTTAGTATGTCATTGAATATAAATTTTATTTTGATATCTAATATGAATTTTAGAGAATCTAACACAATATGATAATTATATTTCAATTATATTTTAAAGTAATACATTTAAATATATCAAAAATTAATGTAAGGCAATATATATATTTAACTTACACAAAATATTAGCAAATTTATAATTTAAAACAAAGTACAAAATTTAATATAATAATAATAATAATAATAATAATAATAATAATAATAGTAAATGTACTTATATTCAATTAAATAGGTGGATCTGATAAGAAAAAAAAATCCAATGGCTTAAAGTATGACTTTTTAATTAAAGGACTTTTAACAAAAACTTTGGCATGCCAGATATATCTTAAAAAAAAAGTATGACTTAGTCTAAGCCTATCGTAGACTAGACTATCTCTAGTGATCCCAATAGAATATTTTCACTCCTAACCCTTAGTATATAAGTAATTTATTTTGAGTGTTTTTTAATTATTGAAATTTCTATTGTTGTGTGTATTTCGTGAGTAGTATAATTACAATTAAATGAAGAACTAATAGCAAATTGGTCAAGACCCACTTATTTTTTAACCAATCATTCTTAATTACTTAGAGAAAACTTTTCCAATTTTTACGAAAAACTTCAATTTTTGTGATTTGTTGTTGTGAATGTTTTATGTTGAATTATTGTGTTTATTTAATGATTTATGTCAAAAAATTAAGTATATAATACCATAGTTGTAACACTCCAATATTTTCTTATATATTATATATGTGTCTTTTTGGTAACTGTCACAATTTATCATTTTACTAATAATTTATTCTATGTATAAAGAAATTAAATTTTATCACACTGTATTTTACCTGAATAATTATAAAATTTAATTTAATTTAATTATTTTGTCGTGACAATTATATATTTATGGCATGATTGTTTTTTAAATGGACTGTTGCGTATTTTGTTTATTTGATTAGTTTCGATAATCAATAAATTGATGTGTTAGATATGTTGCTTTTATTTTGTTAGGCATGACCTCCAGTGATATTTTTGTCTTGCTTGATTTATTTTAGTTGATAAAAATATTAGTTGAATTATTTAATTAAATTAAAAGTTATAGAAGTTGTATTGTTTGTTAGTTTTATTTTGGACTAAATAAGTATTCGACTTAGGAAATAGTAGAGTTAGGGAGTCCCGGTCCTCATGTATGAGTGTTCTTGCTTGAAAGTATTTTTGGTCCATCCATCTTTAGTATACAAAAGAAAGCGACTTACCTCATTCCTTTTACTTTCCTTCATTACAAAATTTTATGACAATTCATGGTGTTGCCTTGACATAATGTAGACTTTATGTCCTTGTCTCAAACCGTTAAGAGAGGAGATAATATACATTATCTCATTCTTAACACCTTTAATTCATTTTGAAAGAAATGTTACAAATTTAATTATGGGTTTTATTTTTCGGGTAATTAAGAGAGGACAGGAAAAAAGGATTATCTCCTTTGTTATATCTCACGTTTCTTTCTCTCTTAAACCAATACTATAATTTTATTTTAATTCTCTACAAAAAGAATTATAGACAATTTTTGATGTCATAACTATTAGCAAAATAAATTCAAAGGTGGTCTACACATCTTCATATTCTATTCCCATACCTATTTTTGTTTTTTCCCAAGTTCCAAAATATTCCATAACAAACAAAAGAAAGAAGAAAAAAAGAGAGAAGCATAGTCTCCTTCCTTTTTTTCTCACACCATCATTATTGCAAAGTCGAATTACAATGTTCTTTCTTCTTTTAATTCCATCTCACATAAAGTTTGGACTCTTGTCTTGTTCTTTGATTTGTGGAGCTTAGAACGTGTTGCTAGGAAGTAAAGTGCCTAAGGTAAGGGTTTTTTCCCATGCAAAGTTAGACTAGATATTAAATTAGTGGTTTGTAAGATATTGATATGATGTCTTGATGTTGTAAAAGAAAAAGGTTGATTTTATGTTTGTCTTAAAGAATTTAACTATAATGTTTTGATTTTTTTGAGTAATATGTTTGTCTTCATGAACTTAATTATAAGATTATATTTTTATTATTATAACATGATAAATATGCTTGTTGTGAAAATGTTTAATGTAAAGTTGCGATTTTTGTATTGTTTTGGTGTACTTAATTATAAAAACTATGATTTTTATTATGATATCATGAGTAATATGTTTGTTAGGATGTATTTGATATATCTTTCTATGTATTTGATTTAAAGTTTCGATTTTTGTGCTATTTAATTTCAATGTTTTGATTTTTATTAACACTACATGAGTTTTGAGAAAATTGATTAAAAGTTTTAATTTTTAATTATGATAACATGATTAAATTGATTATTCTTATGTGTTTAGTCTAAAGTTTGGTTTTTATGCTTAAATGACTAATAATTGGAGAAATTTTATAGTAGAAGAAATAAAGTTTCTATTTGTATGTCTTCTTCATGAATTAAGTTTTAATGTCTATCGATAACACGTTGCTAATCTAATTTTATTGTTTATAAAATAAAAGTTGTGATTTTGAGACATTTATTCACGTGTATATGTGTGTTCTATATTTGGGATAGCAAAATGAATGATTCTTGATTTTGAGCACCCATGAGAATATAAATTTGATGTCATTTGTGATTAAAATTTAATCTTAAATATTTTATCTATGTGGTTGCCTAAGTGGCTGATGATTTGTGTTTTGAATATTATTCTCTTTGTGGTTGCCTAAGTGGTTGGTGATATGTGTGTTGAATATTGTTTTCTTTGTGGTTGCCTAAGTGGCTGGTGACTTTTGTTATGAACCTTTTAAGTATGTGGTTGCCTAAGTGGTTGCTGATTTGTGTTTTGAACATTTTATCTTTTTAGTTACCTAAGTGGATGATGACATGTACCTTTTTAGCATCATAATTAATCATTTCACGACATATCATATGAATCTTTGTGGACGCCTTAGTGGCTTGTTTAATTTTCCCCATTGGTATGGGTGACTTCTGTGTGGACGCCTTTGTGGCTAGTTATATCCGGATCATTTACTTTTACGAGCATGCATAACTTGCATACATTTTATTGTTATATTTATTTTGATTTAATTATTTGTTCTAAGGTGAGTTGCTACTTGATTTATTTAGATACATTTTATGACTTTTGATACAAGTTTGTGAATAATTAAAAAAAACTCAATTTCTTTAAATCTTTTATTACGAAAAGATTTTATATTCATATTTTATGGCTGTTAGCTTACTATTTGGTTTAATTTTGTTGTGGGATGAACTGACCCTTTACACCAACAATGAGGTACTAATGATATTGAAGAGTTGCATGAATGATGTTTGCTTGGCGTACGAGCGTGGGAAAAGAGGGGATTTTGACTTAAAAATAATATATGTATTGATAAAACCGATATGGTACACTTTTAAAGTTTATTTACTTTTAATCGTTAATTTTAAATAAAAATGCGGAGGCGAGATTTCTTTCGCTAGAAAATTTTTGAATCAATCAACCTTTTTTCTGTTTTTTTTTTAATTTCACCTAAAGAGAATTTATTCTATTTTGATGTAAGTGAATATTTTTCTAACAATAAACAAATTATCTTGCAAATAATAATAATAATAATAATAATAATAATAATATCTAGTAAATCGCATTGTGTTCCTTTACAAAAATAATATCAAGTTATTTTCGAGCAAAATTTTTCTTTATTACATGATGAACTACTACTTTGAAGAAAAAAATTATTGTCGTTTTTAAAAGAAAACAAATATCTTTAAATAATGTCTTGGATCAAAATCTAGTACATTACAATAAGTGAACATATAAACCCTTGATAATAATGTAAGTCAAGTTTTAGAGATTTCGGGTGAATTTATCGTGACAAGAACTTTGTCCACATGCAAACTCAGATTTTGAAAAACAAAGACAATTATGTCTATTTTCGTACCGTGAGCACTTTGCTCGAAATGTGAATCAATTAGTTGGAATGCGAAAGAGGCTCACATCGCATGTCGATGCAACCTTCTCATTGTGCAATGGTGTTAAAATTTGAGACATTATTTAAGGTTTATAACTAGATTTTTAAAGCTTTCTTCCTCAAACCTTCAAAGACTTCATCTTTTCTTTGATACTCAACCTCCCTTGACATTTCCAAACTTAAAGAAAGCAATATCCAGCTTAGAAAATCCTCTTTCGGCAATTTTCACCGATTAGTAAGATCTCTTTTTCCCAAATTTGAGCTTTCTTCATTAGGATGTTGTTTCTATCAATATAATGACATGTAATCTTTGATTCTTAGGATTTCATGGATTGAAACGTGATAAATCAACTTAAAAGACCCAAATCCTTCATTTCAAGTAGTTTCAACCAATTAACTAAGGGAAAAAGTGAGATTTTCAATTGAGTTATTGCAATGATATTTTGTAGGAATCTCGTGAATGTAGTATTTTCCACCGACTTTCAGGGATTTCTATGATTTTATTCCTCTTAATCAATAATTGGGTTTTATATATATATATATATCTTCTTTTTCAAAAAAACTAACCATTATACCCCGACATTGAAAAATATATATCAAAATGTCCTACTTTTTTTTACTTTCAGGAGGTCGCATCTTCGGGATACGTTAACATGAAAGATGATTTTTTTACTCTGCAATAGGAGGTCGCATCCCCGAAATGCGACCATCTATAAACTTTAACTTTTTTTTATTTTTTATAGGAGGTCGCATCTCCGGAATGCAACCATCTATAAACTTTAACTTTTTTTATTGTTTAGTAGATGGTCGCATCACGGGGATGCGACCTCCTATTAGAAGAAAAAAAAATCATCCTTCAGGTGGTCGCAGACGAGGATTCGACCTCTAGAAAGTCCAAAAAAATAGGGCATTTTGGTATATAAATTTTAATGTAGGGTATATTGGTTATTTTTTTTAAAAAAAAAAGGATATAATAAGAAAAATAAAAAACCAATAATTGATTAAATTGTGAAATTCGAAAATGATAGGAATTCAAAATATGTTTAGATACAATAATAAGATGGTATGGTTGATTGAGTTGAGTCGTTTTACTATTAATATTTACATTTTATTGTGAATATGATGACCTAAAATTAATCATGTGACTTTGGGTTTTTAGATTAATGTATTATGTGTTGTTATGATTGTCATGAATTATATGTGAAAATATGTTGTGACAACCGTTCGTGAAACTGTGAATGATCCGACTTACGTCTATAATGGTCCTTCTTACGAGGTGACTTAGGATGACAAGGACAATAAAATATATGAGAGTTAATAATATTAACCAAACGTAGATGTGAGAGTCTAAAGACCCATTGTAGTGGAGTACTTGATTGTTTGTCCACTTATATTAATGTGGCATAGTACCACATTCTTTGTCAAGTACTTTAGAGTTAAACTAGAACAACATGTCATTAGAAGCACATAGAAAATTGAACATGTCATTGCATTGTGTAATCATTCCCAAAATATTATATTGTTTATATTTATTAACTAATTGATGATATATGAAATTTTTAAAGGTTTTGATATATATATATATATATATATATATATATATATATATATATATATATATATATATATATATATATATATATATATGTGTGTGTGTGTGTGTGTTGTCAACACTTATGTTGAATATATTTGTTTTGGGACATTTTTGCTATGATAGGCGACATCAAATTAAATAATTATTATGCAAATTTGATTTGTTTTATTTTTGAAGTATTGTTTTGTTTTTTACTAGATTTTCGAAGTATTGTTAGACCCCATGAATATGGTTTGAATAATTTTAATGTTATAGTTTTTATTTAAGATTAATTATGTGAGTGATTATAGTGTGTTGATGACATCATTTACTACTGTGAAAAGTTTTTTTTAGACAAATATTGTGAAAAGTTTTGAAAACCTCCATTTTTATCAAGTGTAAATCAAATTAAGTATCATTATTTGATATTCTATTTTGAAGTTTAAAGTAACACCTTAGAGGTATTAGATAGGTCTAAGTGTAGAAGTATTTGACAAGGTGATCTTTTATCCCTTTACATTTGTGTTCTCTGTATTGAACGTCTTTTCTATTTGAGTATATCAAAACAGTGGCTCGATTTGTTAACAGTAGAGGAAAATGGAACTTTTATGATGTTGCACATGTTCTTCCATCTTACAAAATGGATTATATTCTTTACTCTCCTCTGCTTCAATAGAGTTTTTGTGAGGATAGTTTAGCTTGGAAGTTAACGAGTGATGACGTATTTTCCATATTATCCGCTCATAATGCCATAATTGAGTCTGATAGTCATTTGTTGCATCCTATCTTTTGAGTTATTTGGTGCTGGAAGAGTCCTCATAGGATCCAACTTTTTCTATGGAAGCATTACCATGAGGTATATCCTTTGTGTAATGCATCTACTGAAAACCATTTCCACACTTTTAGAGATTGTTTCCATGTGAAGGAGGTTTGGAATGCTTTGATGTAATGAATTGGAATTGGGTTTTGAAGGAGGTTTGATAGCCATGTCAAGGATCCAACAATGCTTTGATAGCCATGTGAAGGAAGTTTTGAAAACCATTTCTTTGATATTTTGAATTGAAGAGATTGGTTACATAAAAATCTTGTTGATGTCTCTATTACACATGGCTATCCTTGGCGATGGAGTTTTGGAGTGTTGTTGGATAACATTTGGAGGAGGAGGAATGAAAAGGTGTTTCAGGATCTTTGGTGTACTTCTAGTGTGTTGATTCATAAAAGCAAACTAGCAGTTTCAAATATTCACGCTAGTATTGGTTTACCTCTAGATGAGCATAACACCATAAATAATGATGGTAACTTTATTATAGAATTTGCATTTACTTTTCATTCTTGTTCAGGAGGCAGAATTATGGCGTATTCTCCAAGGCTTGAAGATTGCTTGGAGTAGAGGTTTTCGTCATATTTCAATTGTACTCTGATTCTAGCACTCCTATTTAGATACTTTGAGATGGTTGCAACAACACTCATCATGTATGTTCTATTGTAGAGTTTATTCACCAGGTGTACAATGATTCAGTTGATATAATTTGGACTCATTTTTTTAGAGAAGCTAATCAGGTTGTTGATGGTTTGACAAAACACAGTGTGGGTTTGAACTGTAATCTTAGGATTTTTTATTTTCCTCCTGCTTTTATTTCTCATGCCTTATTGGTAGACACTTCGTGTGTTTCCTTTCCTAAATGTTTCTAATGATGTTTATTCTATTTTAGATATATATTTTAGGTTGCTAATGATATTTACTCTATTGCAATGTACTATTTTTGTTCTCGCACTTTGATTTTATCTGTTTGAATTTTTTAGATAAGATTTTTAACGAGGGAGTGTTGTTAATTCTTGTTTCTTGGTCCAATTCCTCAAGCTTTTATTTATTTATATTTTGTATTTAATAAACTTATTATGGTGCTGCAAATAATATGTGGTAGTTTTGAGGTGCTTGACATGTGATGTTTGCACTCTAATTTTGTCAAAAAGAAAATTTTACCATGTACCCCATATTTTATACAAACTACCTATTTTATCATTTTTCTTATTTTTCAAAATTTTTTCTACCCCACTAAATTCAACTTGGATTCTGGAAAACTTAAAAAATGTTTTTCGGAATTTTTTTCTTCATGTTTTCTTCCAGTACACAAATGTGTTTTATAAAATCGAATTTTGTGTGTCGGAAAGCTTGAACAAGTTTTCTGGTATACAAATGTGTTTTAGAAAATTTGAACTTTGAAACTTATTTCAAGTTTTTCGATAAATAAATATGTTTTAGAAAATTTGAACTTTGTATAATGAAAAACTTCCACTTTTTCGGTACACAATTGTGATTTAAAAAATTTAAATTGTGTATCGAATTTTTTTTCATGTTTTTCGGAAGACGTTTATGTACCCAAAATCTTTAGAAAAAAGTTTTTTAGAATACAAATATGTTTCAGAAAACTTAAAAAAAGTTTTTTAAAATACAAATATTTTCGTAAAATTCAAACTTTTCAAATTTTTTAGAACATAAATACGTACTAAAAAATAAAAAAAAAATTGACTTTTTTTATAGTAATATTGAATTTTTATTAAAAATGTAGAGTAGGAATATAAATTTTAGAGTAACATTTGATAATAGACTTGTAGTATATATGATGTATGATCGCGTAGCCATCTCCCTATCAAACTTCTATAGAGCGATGCAACAGTTTATGAGACTTTATCATCCATTTGTAGTTTCTAATTTGTGACAAGTGGAATAGCAATTGGCTTCAAGGGGGTGTTTACGAAATTGAAAAATTATTTTTACTTATGATTTGAGAACCAACTTACCTACACACACTTTTAATATTGTGAATTTAAAATTAGTTTTATAAATCCTTATTAAACATGTTATATATGTTAACCAAATGAAAGTAAAAAACTATGGGATCTGAATCTTTAATCGTTCTAATCAAGAAAGGGAGAATATATAATATCTTTATTTGAGAATAGGGAAAAGAATTGTTCTTTAATTGTAGTGATCGATTTGCAGAAGAAAAGCTGCTTAATTGAATAGATGATTATACACATTTCACACGTAAAGAACTTTTACAGATTCAGTTATACAATACTATATATAGATAGATATTTTGAGGGTTACTGCCACTCAAGGGAAATTAATTAAGCAGATTATTTGCTGAGGGAGTTTGAAGCAGTTCCACAATTTTGGTTTGTCTCATTAAATTTTAATCTTTCATAACTCTTTATTTTCTGCATGTCATTATTTGGATTTGGATTTGGATATACATATTAGAGTGATGATTTTTTCACATATTATTCTACACATAATTTGCACATTTTAATTCTCTCATCATATATTTTATTATATTTACAGGATAAATGTGACTAAGTTGGTTAAGTGGCACCGTTAAATAACTAATAATGATACACTAACATTAATTTTTTTTGTACATTAGTGCAACACTTAGTTATCTATTTGCAAAAATATGATTAATTTAATTAAATAAATAGTTAATTAATTCATATTTTGGAAAAAAAAATACAGTTAATTAAACTTCATGCTTAATCAGATTTAAATTAACCATTTTCTCAACTAAATTAATCAAATTTTTATACGTAATTAACTATATGTTGCAAGTATCTGAAAAATGAGTGTTCATATAATATTTTTGTTACATTAATAGCGAAGGACTACAGTGTATATAGAACATCTTCTTTGAAAAGAATAAATAAATTGTGATTAATGAGAAGTAAGAAAATAGGTAACAGTATATATTAAATTTGTTGATAATTGATATTGTTTTATAAATTATGTTTGTTGATTGTAAAAAATATAAAAATATATAATTAAGTGTATATTAGTAATGAAATAATTAATGTAATTGAAAATTAAAAGAAAATTTTATAAAAAAATGATAAATAAATTTCTCAAGATATTATATTTATTGACATATGAGTAGTAATATTTTTCGATTTTTTATATATGTACTGATTTATTTTATTTATTACTTTTTATACATTTTAAATTTTAACTTCTTCTCAATAGAAATTAATATTTTTAAAACAAAAGTTGAGATTATTTATGTGTGTGTTTTATTTTGTTATAATAAATAGATACTTTTATATTTTGAAAGAAAATGTCATTTTTTTAATAAACATCGAAGTTTTTTTTTCTTTGGCTAGAAAACAGTAATATGGCACCTCATCCAGAAAAAAAAATATTTTATGCTGAACCATTGCAAGATGAAGCCTCATCAAAGAATATTACAAGTAGTGATAAGGAGGAACCTGAACTTGAATTTGAACCCTCAGAAATCACAACGATCTTTCCACAATGTTACGAATACTATAATCCAATTAATTTGCTTAGTGAAGCATATCATTTGGTATATGGAGGTCCAAAGAATTTATTAAATTCCTCTGATTTAACAAAGATTAAGACCCCTATGGGAAATACCGTGCTACATATAGCATCATGGTACGGCAATGATGAAATTGTGACACTTGTAATTGAACGTGACCCAAAACTTTTGTTCACATTTAACAAAAACAAAGATAGTGCATTACATGTTGCTGCAAGAGGTGGACACATCTCAACCGTTAAAAAGCTATTATCATCTTATGCTAATTTTGAACGGCGTGATATAGCAATGGCATGGTTAGAATACAATAAATATAGTTCGCATGAATTAGAAGATTATGACGATGTATTAAATATGGAAGATTTAATAAGATTTGTGAGAAATCAGAATGTTCAAGGAAACAATATGGTACATGAGGCAATGTTATGTGGCAACAAGACAAATATTGGTGGGGATAAGATTTTTGAAATTTTTGAATTTTATAAAACTGAAGACCGGTTTGGAAATTCAGTGTCAAAGTGTTGTTATGAAGAGGCATTATATGCTGTTAATCAAGCAAATAAATCGGTACTTTATCTTGCGGTTGAGAATGGGAAAAAGGATGCAGTCAAATTAATATTGGAGAAGTGTCCTAATAATATTAAGCCTGAAGGGTTATCACCTGTTGTAGCGGCAATCATGAAGCATAATCTAGGTACATATAATTTATTGCTTATATTTTTTTTTATTGGCAAATTTTAGTAAATTAATAATTTAACTAATTTTTCGAGAATAAATTTGGGACTTCCTTTTTATAGTATAGATTTAGTAAAACATACTCACCACTAACTACTTAAGTGGGACTAGTTTGTTGCTTATATGATATCTTAGTTTCTTCATCAAATTTTAAATAATAACACTACTCTCTTAATATATCACATATTGAATTAATTACAAGAATTACTCTTGTCAAAAGAAAATTACAATAATTAAAAAATATAATAGTAGTATTATATACTATATTTATTAACAATTATTTGGTATTGGTTTTTTAAGTTTATCATTTAGGAGAGCAAATTAATTTTTCATTCTATCATAGTATTTATAATTAGTTAAAAAAAATAATGTAAAATAATTAAAAGTAATTTAATAAAGAAAGTAATGAATTAAGTTGAAATTTGAAAGATATTATTTGTTGCTTTTAAGTGTAAAGATTTTGGTTTGAAACTCTCTAGAAGTTCTGACCAATAGTTTATTGTTGTTCTCGACCTTTCTAACAAGTGGTTTCATAATTCTGTTTCGGTTTGATGATAAAGTAATAGTGAATCCTACTATAATGGATCAAATCTAGTGATATGAGCTCCGTAGACCCTGAGCATGTGTAGGGTGTGTGACTGCATAAATGCCTAAATTTTCAGATGCAACCAAAACAAATTTCTTATAGTATAGAAAAAATATATATGCTAAAAAAATATAGTATAAAAATAATAAAAAAATGTCAAAGTTTGAAAAGTTCAATGGTTTTTCTTCTTAAACTCTAGGTCTAAAATTCTAAATTTAAAAATGGTTAGACCTTTATAATTGAATATGTACAAAACATGATGAACCTTATTTTATCCTTGTACTAAAATTAGAATTCTAGAAGAAAAAAATTGTCTTTCGCAATCTCCTACTATTGTTACTACTTAATCTCCTACTATTATTATTTTCCATAATAATCTTCTTTACTAACAATTCTATGTCCCTTCTCTCATCTCAAAGGTAAAGTTCTATGATTTCTTTAATATCTAATCTTTACATATTTATAAGTTTATTAAAAAAATAACAATGATTTTACAAGTATATAGATAGAAAATTCACAAGGCATTGATGTGATATTTTACCATGGCAGACTTGCTACTACCAAATATTCAAATTGATAAATACAATATTGTGTAACTATTTTTGCTATAATTCTATTGTAGTTTTGATTTGATTTGAACTTTTTAATATATATATATCACATCGACTAAAAATAATACATAAATACCATAAGATTCATATTTTATTTCTTTAAGATTTTAAATGAAAATATAAGGTATCCACAATTATCACGATAGCCCTCTTCATATATAAAAAGCAATAAGGAAGATTTTCGATTGAATTTTATATTTAAGTATAATAATAATAATAATAATAATAATAATAATAATAATAATAATAATAATAATAATAATAATAATAATAATAATAATAATAATAATAATAATAGACTAAATACCACCCGTGGTTTCTTATTTCAGTTAACGATTTAGTCTTTTATCTTCTTTTTTTCTCGATTTATTGTTTTATGTTTTTAAATAATTTCAGCGTTACCCTTTAAGTGGGGTTCCGTTAAGAAAAAGTTAAAAAATCTCTCTTCCGTTTTCAGAAAAAATTACCTTTTATATTTTGGAAAAGTTTGGTAATAACATTGATTCGTTAAAAGTGAAGCTATGGAGTATTTATACTCCATAGACATCACTTCAAATCAGTGACAATCGTTCCTAGAGATTTGATGAACATATGAAATAATACATAGGAGAGACTTTTTAACTTTTTCTTAACGAAACCCCACTTAAAGTATAACGCTGAAATTATTTAAAACATAAAGGAACAAATCGGAAAAAAAAAAAAGATAAAGGACTAAATCGTTAACCGAAATTAAGTTAAGGACCACGGATG